>CM042235.1:21361405-21416405 GCA_023566465.1 Cottus gobio
ACCTCATTTATTAAAACAAAATCTGTGTTTTGCAGCTGAAAGGAGGCAGCATCACTGTGCCTGGCAAACTGAGCCCTCATGCAAAGCACAGCACTTTCAGATGTTGACATTAGAAGGCGTACCTTTGAGACAACTAATGGGTTTTATGGGACGTTGTGTTGTTTACATCATAACAGAAATGGCGTGTGCCATGGTAGAAAGATTGGCTGCAATTGTTACTCTGGTCATATAGGCAGGAATCAACACTGAGTGCATACATCGACGTCCCCACCAGGTGTTGGAAAGCTGTGCCTCGGTCCTGTGGCCAAAGCAGAAGCAGAGAGCATGTCCTGCAGCCAGCCGTGCAGGTGATGAAGGACTATTTCTAGAAAGCTGTATATTGTAAGCACACCCTTATTCTTCATCAACAGTGATGGAAAGCTTTTCACTCTGTGGTTGTTTTTTTGCAGAGGACGTTTTTTTAGTTTTCTTTGGTGAGCTTCCCAGAAGTCGTAAGAGTGTTTGTATTGGATCATTTATCCCCGCCACAGAGATTGTACAAACAGCATTGTACTGTGAATCCCCTTTCACTGATTGACCTTCAAACGGTAATTGGCAAGTCTGGTTTGGTAGTCGTCTCAGAGTGCTGGGTATTGGATGGCTGCCACTGAACCTCAGCTCTCTCTCTCTCTCTCTCTCTCTCTCTCTCTCTCTCTCTCTCTCTCTCTCTCTCTCTCTCTCTCTCTCTCTCTCTCTCTCTCTCTCTCTCTCTCTCTCTCTCTCTTCTCTCTCTCTCTCTCTCTCTCTCTCTCTCTCTCTCTCTCTCTCTCTCTCTCTCTCTCTCTCTCTCTCTCTCTCTTCTCTCTCCTCTCTCTCTCTCTCTCTCTCTGAGCGTGAGCATGGTGGCTGAGAGCTGAGCGCGTTAGAAAGTAGGATTTTCTATCTAGATATCATATCTAAAGTTGCGATATAGTGTTTTGTGTTGTGTAGGGTGCCGGTGGTGTTGTGTGTCTGGGTGCACGTCGGGTGCGTGTGGATTTGTTTGCTGCCGGCCGGCTCATGCTGGGCGGCACGCGGCACGCCGACATGGACCTGAGCGGGCTGACCCGGAGGCACGGAGTGAAGATCGAGGGCTTCCCCTGCTCGGTGGAGCAGGGCGGGCTGGCCGTGGGGCGGGTGGTGGGTCACGGCAGCGTGAAGTCCGCTGCCCGCATGAGCGGGGGGATCGTGATCTTCCTGGACGCGGTGGAAAAGGCCAACATGGTGGTGGCGGGCGGGATCGAGGTGAACGGCGCGCTCGTTCCCGTGGTGCCGCTCGCCGCGCCGGCGGTCAGGGTCACCATATCCAACGTCCCCCCGTTCATCAGGGACGAGGCTCTGACCCGGGAGCTGGCGAAGCACGGGAAGGTGGTCTCGCAGGTGAGGAAGGTCTCCTCAGGTTTCAAGTCTCCGCTGCTGAGACACGTGGTGTCTCACAGGAGGCAGCTCCTCATGGTGCTAAGTGACCGGAGTAAAGACCTCGACCTGGCGATTAAAGTCCGCGTGGAGGACTTTGATTACATAATGTTTGCGACCTCAGGGTTTACTAAATGTTTTGTGTGTCGGAAGGAGGGACACCAGGCCAGAGAGTGCCCGTTGAGGAGGCCAGCTGAGCAGAGCGCTGCTGGCGGGGCTCCTGCTGGGGGGCAGGTGGCTGGAGAGAAGGAGCCAGAGGTTGGGAAACGGCAGGATGGTCAAGGAGGACAGGAAGGGACAGGTGGGGTCCAACAGGTAGGGGAGGGGGGGCAGGTGGGGAAAGGTGAGGCCCAGCAGGTAGAGGAGGGGGGGTCAGGTGAGGACAGGTGTGGCCCAGAAGGGAGGGGAGGGGAGTTAGGTGGGGTCCAGCAGGGAGGGGAGGGGGGTCAGAAGGGGACAGGGGAGCCCCAGCAGGTAGGGGAGGGGGGTCAGGTGGGGACAGGTGAGGCCCGGCAGGTAGGGGAGGGGGGTCAGGTGGGGACAGGTGAGGCCCAGCAGGTAGAAGAGAGGGGTCAGGACGGGACAGGTGAGGTCCAGCAGGTAGTGGAGAGGGGTCAGGACAGGACAGGTGAGGTCCAGCAGGTAGTGGAGAGGGGTCAAGAGGAACCGAGTAGGCTCCAACAGGCGGACATGTTCCAGCAGGAGGGTCAGGTAAAGGAAGGGGGCCTAGAGAGGACAGGGGAGGTCCCGCAGGCAGAGGTGGTCCCGCAAGTCAGCCGGGTAGAGGAGATGGGGAAGGAGAAGGAAGGTGGAGTCCGACAGGTAGAGGAGGGAGGTCGGGGAGGGTCAGGAGGCGCTCAGCAGGTGGAGGAGGTGGAGGAGGGAGCTTGTAACAAGGCAGGTAAAGCACTGCAGGAAAGACAGGTGAGTGCTGGAGGACAAGTAGCCGATGAAAAAGCCGTCGTAGAAGATGGCGGTTTGTCGGGAAGTGAGGCTGATATGGAGGCAGTAGATGAGGGGCTAAAGATTGCCCGTCTAAAGAGGAAGAGTAGGGAAGACGGTGGCTTTTCACAAGCAAAGAAAGGAGCAGTGGGCTCAAAGACAACCAGAAGAAGAGCAGCAGGGGCTGGGTCCATGATGGAGGAGGACTCAGTTGACAGTGATGCCTCTGAGTCCGGTGGTGGAGTCTGGGGTAGAGGGAAAAGTTACAGTGTGACCAAATTCAAAAGTTTTCTTCAGAGAACTAAGAACGAAAGAGGAGTGGATATAGAGGACTTCTTCGCTGACAAAGAGAGGTTTCTGCAGTCTGCGCGGACTCACATGCGCAGTAAGGTAAGAGGAGGCCTTACTGACCAGGAGATTTTCAGGGTGAGGAAACTAGTGCAGAAGGTCAGTAAAGAGCTAGAATATGGTGATGGACAGTAAGATCTCACAGGATAGGAACAGTTTAGATATGCTGTTTTGGTTTCTTTCCTTTATATATTTAATGATGAGCCTCCTGAACATCAGCACTCTAAATGTAAACGGGGCCAGAGATCCGGTTAAGAGGTCTCTGCTGTATCAGCTGATGAAGCTCAAGAGGACTGACGTGATGTTTCTGCAGGAGACTCACAGTGACTCGTCCAACGAGACCGAGTGGAAGAGTGAGTGGGAGGGGGAGGTGGTGCTGAGTCACAAAAGCACAACCAGTGGGGGGGTAGGCATCCTCTTCTCTGAGAGCTTTACACCGGAGTCGGTGGAGGTGGAGCAGGTGGTGGAGGGCAGGTTGCTGATGGTGAGGGCCAGTTTCCAGCACAATTGCATTGTGTTTCTAAATGTTTATGCTCCTGTTTCAGGACCTGAGCGAGTGGTTTTTTTAAGGGCTTTAAACAGCGTTCTATGCAGAGTGAAGGTTGAGGATTTTTTAGTTTTAGGAGGAGATTTCAACTGCACGGAAAATGATCTGCTAGACAGGAACCATCTAGAGCCTCACAGTCCATCGCAGCATGCACTGAGGCAGCTGGTGGAGCAACATGAGCTAGTTGACGTGTGGAGGAGACTAAACGGAGACAAGAGGCAGTACACCTGGTCTCACTCTAGGGGGAATTTGGTTTCCCTTGCTAGGTTAGACAGGGTTTATTGTTTCAAACACCATTTTAACATGGTGAGGAAGTGCAGCATGGTGCCTGTTGGTTTTACTGATCACGCGCTGATGAGTTGCAATGTTTTTATCACTAACTTAAAGTCTAGGAGCGCATACTGGCATTTTAACACAACTCTTTTATCTGATGCACATTTTAAAGATGTGTTCAGGTTTTTTTGGGACTGTTTTAGGGACGCAAAGAATGACTTTGGATCTTTAAAACAGTGGTGGGATTGTGGAAAGGTGGAGATAAAGCAGCTTTGTCAACAGTACACTCTCAATGTCACACGGGATATTACCAGATCCATGAGAGAGCTGGAGACTGAAATAGTGGAGCTGCAGAGCTTGGCAGGATCCACCGGAGATCGAGATCACATTGAAGATCTCAAGTCTAAAAAGTCTGCTCTGATGGACCTGCTGGGCACTAAGGCACAGGGGGCGCTGGTGAGGTCACGCTTCATGAGTGCAACACTCATGGATGCACCGTCCAAGTTCTTCTTTGGCCTGGAGAAGAAGAACGGGCAGAGCAAGAGCATTCATGCTTTGCGCTCTGCTACAGGACAGGAGCTCAGAGACAGTGAGGCGATCAGGAGGAGAGCTGTGAGTTTCTACTCCCAACTCTACTGCAGTGAGTACACTGAGAATAATGATTTGTTTGAATTCTTTTGTGGAGAGCTGCCCAGAGTCCCGGAGTACGGTAACATCGGGATGGAGGCTCCTCTGGAGCTGCAGGAGCTGTATGTGGCCCTGCATAGCATGGAGGGAGGGAAGGCCCCTGGCATTGATGGGCTTCCTGTGGAGTTCTACAGGGAGTTCTGGAGTGAGATGGGTGAGGACCTTTTAAACGTTTTTAATGAGAGTTTTAAAGACATGTTGCTGCCTCTCAGTTGCAGGAGAGCGGTGATAACCCTCCTGCCAAAAAAGGGTGATCTCCAAGAGATCAAAAACTGGCGTCCTGTGTCTCTTCTGTGCTCGGACTATAAAATTCTGTCCAAAGCGCTGGCCAACAGACTGCGGGAGGTGATGGACCTGGTGATCCACCAGGACCAGACCTACTGTGTGCCTGGTAGGTCCATTCTGGACAATGTGTCCTTAATTAGGGATATTTTGGACATCGCTGGTTCATTGGGCATTAAAGCTGGTCTAATTTCTCTAGACCAGGAAAAGGCTTTTGACCGGGTTGAGCACCTTTACCTCTGGAAGACTCTGGAGAGTTTTGGCCTCAGCCCAGGTCTCATTGCCATGATCAAGGTGTTATACCAGGACATTGAGAGTGTACTGAAAATTAATGGAGGTCTCAGTGCTCCTTTTAGGGTGCACAGAGGGGTGAGACAGGGCTGCTCTCTCTCAGGGATGCTGTATGCGCTGTCTATTGAGCCCTTGCTGAGTAAGATAAGAGAAAACATGGAAGGGCTGGTTTTAAAAGGGTTTCAGAGTTGTATTTTGTCTGCATACGCGGACGACATTATCGTCTTGATTAAAAACCAAGAGGAGGTCAGTAAGCTGGAAGCCATAGTAAGTGACTTCAACATCATCTCAGCTGCAAAAGTAAACTGGGCAAAAAGCGAAGCTCTGGCAGTGGGCAAATGGAGGGGAGATCTGCCCAGCCTGCCAGGAGGGTTGACCTGGAAGAGGGATGGGTTAAAGTACCTTGGGGTGTATATTGGGGATGAAGAGTTTGTAAAGAAGAACTGGGAGGGAGTAGTGGGAGAATGGAGGGAGTCTTGGCGAAATGGAAGTGGCTGAAGCCTCAGATGTCATACAGAGGCCGGACTCTGGTGGTTAACAATCTGGTGGCTTCTACTCTGTGGCACAAGTTGGCCTGCATGGAGCCCCCTAAAGGCCTCACACGTAAACTGCAGGCCATCTTGGTGGATTTTTTTTGGACAAGCTGCACTGGGTCCCTCAGGGGGTGCTGTTTCTGAAGAAAGAGGAGGGAGGACAGGGTTGGTCCACATCGACAGCAGGGTGGCAACTTTCAGATTCCAGTTTGTGCAGAAATACCTGGCGGGGCTGACAGATGTGGTGTGGAGGGGCGTGGCCAGCTGCATTTTAAGGAATGCTGCTGGTCTAGGAGTAGACACTGCACTCTTTTTTAATGGATTGTAACTTTTTGAAATGGGGTGGGCTGTCTCCTTTTTACCAGTCAGTTTTTAAAGTGTGGAACTCCTTTAAATGGAGAAGACTGGAGCCGGCGGTATCACTGCACTGGCTGCTGGAGGAACCTCTGGTGAACGGAGCCAGGATGGATGTGCAGGACCGTACGACACCAGGGCTCAGCAGCATGCTGTGCTCCTCAGGGACCACCACCCTAAGGAAGGTGGTAGATGTAGCTGGTCCTGGCCTTGCAGATGCACATGCGCTGGCTTCTCTGCTCGGGCTGAAGTCCATTCGGCAGAGCAGGAGCATTCTGAGCAGGTGGGCCGAGAGACTGACAAGGGAGGAAGATAGGATGCTGCAAGAGTACAGCCGAGGACTGGAGGTGCCGGACCCCACAGACCCTTTCCAGAGCTGGGTTTCGTTCCGGACCTAGGTGGCGTCCCAGGAACATTGCTGAGTGGGGCGGACAGTCAGCGCGTGGACTTCTGCACGGCCACAGGGAAGTCTGTATACATGATGTGTGTGAAACTGTTGAACAAAGACAAACTGACTGGGAGAACAGACACCGTGTGGAGGCAGAAGCTGGGGGTGGACTCTGGGATTAAGCCCGGGTGGAGGGTTTTGTATAAACCTCCCATAAGAAAGAGGACTGGAGACCTTCAGTGGAGGATTCTACACGGTGCTGTAGCTGTAAACGCTTTCATTTCAGTTCTCAACCCCACTGTGTCTAATGTATGTCCATTCTGTGAGGCTGTTGAGACTGTTTTTCACTGCTTTTACGATTGTAACAGACTCTGTAGTCTTTTTAATGCTCTGTGCACTGTGTTTAGCAGGTTTGGTGAGACCTGGTCTCGGACCACTTTTATCTTAGGGGTCCACTATCGAAAGGTGAACGCCTCCAAGTGGCAGCTCCTGAACATGGTGCTGGGTGAGGCCAAACTGGCGATCTACAGCAGCAGGAAGTGCAGAGTGGAGGGCAGGACGGGACAGGAAGCACTTCCTGTCTTCAGGGTCCTGGTCAAGGCCCGGATCTGGGTTGATTTCAAATTTTTAAGAGCATGAACAACATGGATGACTTTATACAGAAATGGTGCTATGATGACATAATATGTGGTGTATCTGGGGATGACTTAACGTTTAATGTTCCTTTTATTTAAGTCTTGATGTGACCATATTGACGTGAGAACAATTTTTACCATGGAAGACTGAATGTCAAATAAAGGTTTTTAAAAGTCAAAAAGTCTCTCTCTCTCTCTCTCTCTCTCTCTCTCTCTCTCTCTCTCTCTCTCTCTCTCTCTCTCTCTCTCTCTCTCTCTCTCTCTCTCTCTCTCTCTCTCTCTCTCTCTCTCTCTCTCTCTCTCTCTCTCTCTCTCTCTCTCTCTCTCTCTCTCTCTCTCTCTCTCTCTCTCTCTCTCTCTCTCTCTCTAACATGTTAACTGTCTGTTGCCACAGAGGCCGACCTGATGGAGAAGTTGCTGTTGTTCTTTTTTTCTCTGAAGTCGGAGGGCTTTGATGAAGATTTGGCACGCGCACAAGAGTCATAAAAGAAGAAGAAGTGGTGGATGAAAGAGATGAGGCAGAGGTCATACTGAGCGTCTTATTCAAACTCAAATCGTATATGTTGCTTAAAAACAGAGGTTTGCCAATGTAATGGGTAAAGAGAATATAACCTGGCCCCATATATATATATATATATATATATATATATATATATATATATATATATATATATATATATATATATATATACACACACATATATATATACACACATATATATATACATGTCATGTATACACTCACCTAAAGGATTATTAGGAACACCATACTAATACTGTGTTTGACCCCCTTTCGCCTTCAGAACTGCCTTAATTCTACGTGGCATTGATTCAACAAGGTGCTGAAAGCATTCTTTAGAAATGTTGGCCCATATTGATAGGATAGCATCTTGCAGTTGATGGAGATTTGTGGGATGCACATCCAGGGCACGAAGCTCCCGTTCCACCACATCCCAAAGATGCTCTATTGGGTTGAGATCTGGTGACTGTGGGGGCCATTTCAGTACAGTGAACTCATTGTCATGTTCAAGAAACCAATTTGAAATGATTGGAGCTTTGTGACATGGTGCATTATCCTGCTGGAAGTAGCCATCAGAGGATGGGTACATGGTGGCCATAAAGGGATGGACATGGTCAGAAACAATGCTCAGGTAGGCCGTGGCATTTAAACGATGCCCAATTGGCACTAAGGGGCCTAAAGTGTGCCAAGAAAACATCCCCCACACCATTACACCACCACCACCAGCCTGCACAGTGGTAACAAGGCATGATGGATCCATGTTCTCATTCTGTTTACGCCAAATTCTGACTCTACCATCTGAATGTCTCAACAGAAATCGAGACTCATCAGACCAGGCAACATTTTTCCAGTCTTCAACTGTCCAATTTTGGTGAGCTCTTGCAAATTGTAGCCTCTTTTTCCTATTTGTAGTGGAGATGAGTGGTACCCGGTGGGGTCTTCTGCTGTTGTAGCCCATCCGCCTCAAGGTTGTGCGTGTTGTGGCTTCACAAATGCTTTGCTGCACTCCTCGGTTGTAACGAGTGGTTATTTCAGTCAAAGTTGCTCTTCTATCAGCTTGAATCAGTCGGCCCATTCTCCTCTGACCTCTAGCATCAACAAGGCATTTTCGCCCACAGGACTGCCGCATACTGGATGTTTTTCCCTTTTCACACCATTCTTTGTAAACCCTAGAAATGGTTGTGCGTGAAAATCACAGTAACTGAGCAGATTGTGAAATACTCGTCTGGCACCAACAACCATGCCACGCTCAAAATTGCTTAAATCACCTTTCTTTCCCATTCTGACATTCAGTTTGGAGTTCAGGAGATTGTCTTGACCAGGACCACACCCCTAAATGCATTGAAGCAACTGCCATGTGATTGGTTGATTAGAGAATTGCATTAATGAGAAATTGAACATGTGTTCCTAATAAGTGTATATACACACATATATGACCATCTAACAATGATGCTCGTGGGAGTCCGTTGCAGTCAGCTGGAAGCCCGGTGCCCTACAGCTGAGCGCCTGAGTGTGAACCTCAGAGTCTGGTGATACGTCTCTGTGGGTTTGTCACTACGAATCGTCTTTCACGTGACACAGTCTTCTTTTTTTTTTTTTCGCCGTGGAATAGAAAAGTATTTATTGAGGCATCTTGTGCAGAACACACAAAGTGCTACGCAAAGTTAATTTTAGTTCTTAAGTCCTCAAGAGTTTTTTCTAAGAATAAATCTCAAAAATCTCAAAAATAAGACTTTCTGCATATCTGAGTCTCATACAGTCTCTGCATGAGACCGTGGATAACTACTGAGTCCCTCTTTAGTTTCCAGCCTGTGCTCAGTTTCACTCTATTTCAGAGTTGGCTAATTAATCATGCATTATTGAGAGAGAGAACCAGGGAGTGTAATATCCTTCACTGCAGTCCCAGCACAATACAGAACCAGGTCTTAATGACTGCTGTGTGTGTGTGCGTGTGTAGGTGTGTGTGTGTGTGTGCGTGTATGTGCGTGCGTGCGTGCGTGCATGCGTGTGTGTGCGTGTCTGCGTGTGTGTGTGTGTGTGTGTGTCTGCGTGTGTGTGTGTGCGTGTCTGCGTGTGCGTGCGTGTGTGCGTGTCTTCGTGTGTGTGTGTGTGTGTGTGCGTGTCTGCGTGTGTGTGTGTGCGTGTCTGCGTGTGTGCGTGCGTGTGTGTGGGGAGTGCTCAAGGTCAGGCAGAAAGTAACTTTGCCTTTCGTGTTTCCCCTGGCTGTGTTGGAAGGCTCCTCCCCTAAACCCCATTCAGATTGTTCTGCCCATTCACACACATGTTGCTTGTTGATGGTCGTCTGCGGTGAACAAACCCTGCGGTGTGGTGACCGAAGACAGAATTTAACCCCGGCCCTCCAGAGGGACGCTGGTTAGCCGCTGTTATCTAGTTGGCTGCAGGTCACCTGCACTTTACGTTTCAAAGGCCTCCTTCGTCTCTCTCTCTCCTCGGCAAGCAGGACAGACTGACAGGTATCTTGTCAGGACGAGGCCCCCGGCTTTCGAGGGTTTAATCAGAGACAAAGGGACTCTCGTCTGTCACACACACACACACACACACACACACACACACACACACACACACACACACACACACACACACACACACACACACACACACACACACACACACACACACACACACACACACACACACACACACACACACACACACACACACACACCGAGCGGTGGCGATGTGACGTGGCACCACTTTGCAATCAGACAACATTTTTGGAATACTAATCAAATATGAGGCAGGAAATTTGGAGGAGCCATCTGCCCATTGATTAGCAGAACACTGCGGAGATCACTCGTCTCTCGGGTGGTGCACATGACACGCATATCAGAAAGGGTATTGATCCAACTGAAGAACTGTTAGTCTGGAGGAGGCGGGTCCTCCGAGTTTTGTGGCAAATTAAAATAAACTGGAATTATCGTTTGAATATGACAAATCATTGCTCTTGTTGTGCGTTGGAGAAAAACAAACTCACCCCATGACCCTTCATAACTGTTTATTTCAGCTTCCAGATCTCCTCCATGGCCATTTTCATGTGGATCTGAATTGAGAAAGAGAGAGCCAGAGAGAGAGAGAGAGAGAGAGCGAGAGAGCTAGAGAGAGAGAGAAAGAGAGAGAGAGCCAGAGAGAGAGAAAGAGAGCGAGAGAGAGAGAGAGAAAGAGAGCCAGAGAGAGAGAAAGAGAAAGAGAGAGAGAGAGAGAGCTAGAGCGAGAGAAAGAGAAAGAGAAAGAGAAAGAGAAAGAGAGAGAGACAGAGAGAGAGAGAGAGAGAGAGAAGCAGCTCAGCTCATCTCTATGTCCGTCTCCAGTTTCTTGAGAGGTGAGCTCCCTTGACAGTATTTCTGCCTCGCTGCTCTTTATCACAGGAAGTGGTCAAACAGATCACTGGCAGGAGTGACATGGAAAACGTGACCAGCTAATAAACACGCTGGAGTGATAACCTTAGCGTGTAATGTAATACACTGGTGTTGTTGTTTTTTATTCTGCAGTGACTAATTGTAACCTCTGTTCCCCAAGCATGAGGAATATCCATCACTTGAAGGGAATCCACAGATGAACAGACTTCTTGCCTTCAGAGGGGGATGGGGTTTGTTTCTGCGTTTGAACGGCACCGACTGGAGGTGGGGAGCGAGGGGGGTCAGCAGAAGAGTATTCGTGGCGCGGATCTCTTGGGTTACAGCACAAGATGCCTCCGGCAGACCGCTGACACAGCATCGCTCTCAACCAGCCGCTTGAGCCTCTCACAAGACTGTAAAAGGTATTTTACAAGGACCTGAGCGATAAAAGAAGCTTGAGTGGTAATCGGCTCCGCACAGCTGTGGGCAGCGCTTCAGACATTAACAAGAATATGATTGATCACATGGGGGGTAATTGAAATTGATTAATCATTTGAGAGTTGGAACTTAATCTCACCAGTCTCCAGGAGTTATGGGGCTTATAAGCGCACAGCGGTGACAGTCTGCACATCGTGTGTGCCATGGGCGGCCCAGCAGGCCGGCAGAGCCGACCCGGATCAATACCAGCAGAGACGGACCTGAGAGGCCTGGCCCTGACAGCTGCTTTCCAGTCCACAGAAGATTCAAAAAGTGTTACTTGTTGACCTCCTTGAGTTGAACCCACAGGGGAAACACGTTCCACATGGACACTGGGATCTAAACAACATGCATAACATGCGATCGTGCCAAACTGTGAAGATTTGAGTGATGAAACACGCGCACGCGGATATGTACGCACACGCCCACCACATCTGGATCAGGCGACTCTGACAGGAAGTGGATTAGCGTGCCGGCTGGCCCGATGACGACAAGCCCACTTAGACTATCTTTAATCGGCGCGCCCGCAGATCTAATGGAGATCGTGGCAGCGGCCTCCAGTGGCACTTGGAGATCTGAACGAGGCAGCCAGCTGTTGCAGAGACTCAAGCCAGATAGCAGAGCCTCGCTAAAGAGCTGAGTGTATTTGGCAGACTAGGACTGGACCCAGAAGCTCTGGCTTCGAGACGTCACCTCACAGCACACCATGGACACATGCTACCTGTGTGAAGACCGTAATAGCGGGCGGCAAACGTTCAGTGTTCCTCTCGGATTGTTTGAGAATTCATTTTGTTTTAGAGTTGCTGTGTTTCCTCAGTTTTCCCAATTCTCCCGGCACAAGATCGCATCATGGCTAAATCAAACCACGTGAAAGCTGTGAGGCTTATGCGCCTTCTGTCGTTCACATATTAGGCGGGCAGGAGAAGCTCGTCTTACAAAGATAATTCCTTTTTTCGATTTGACAGCAGCAAAACTTTGAAACTGAAGGAAAACATATTTTGAGGGAGAATGAGATTGTGGGAGAAAGTACAAAGTAGTCTTGCAACTTTGTGCTGGAGCAGAGTGGCACTTTCACAGGGCCAATGTAACCCCCACTTAGTTACTGCTGCTCAGTCGGACAAGCTTCATCAAAAGAAAAATGACGACGAGGGTTCTGTTTAGCGTAAAGTGTGCATTGGATAGTTTCCAATATAGCCTCAAGAAGCCAATAACAAGGACTACAGTATGGCATGGCAAGGGCACTAAAATCACAAAACGCCACGCCGAGTGTTCCTGTTTTTCTGCCACTCACATATCTTTGCACAACCACACTGGTGCTCAACTTTCTGAAATCATCTGGTGCCTCTGTCACTTCCTCTGGTAAGTCACAGTGACACTCGTCTTTGTCATTTATCTACAGCATGTTCCTCAAAAAAAGGATTCCTTCCCTCCCACAACGCACTCATGTCCCGGTGTTAGTGTTGTCTCTTCTGCTGCGTTTCAGCCCCCAAACCTTCGGATCACACTCCAGTCTCAGAGTCAAAATGCTAAATTCACCAGATGCAAATAATCCACGAAATGCTGCAAAAATGTATCAGTTACAAGTTTTATTCTTATTCACTTGGCAAATTAAGTAAAATAGATGTCCACGGGCCCATTAGCTCAGTGATTTGTATACCTATTGTCACGGCTCGTGATAGGGACCCAAAAGCAAACACCGGAACAAGGGAGAGTGTGAACACAAGATGCGTATTTTATTGCCGCTCACAAGACTAGAACGTAAATACGCTGGCCATAAGGCAATGCTCCACAAAACGTACAACTGAATGTCTCTCAAAAAACAACTTAAATACTCAGGCCTTCCGGCAATACTCCACAAAACGTAGAAACGGAATGTCTCTCAAAAACAACTTAAATACTCAGGCCTTCAGGCACTGCTCCGCCGGCGTCTCGTGTCCAACTCGTGACGTGCAATCGGAAGTATCTCCAGTAGCCTCCGGACATAGGAAAACACGTGTCTCGTAGCTCATACTCGACAATCCCTCGGCGCCGAACCTCTGCGAGGAGTCCCTCTTTAACTGCTCCTTGATGTCTTGCTGCAGCTGCCGGCGATGAGTGCACTCCTCCCAGCTGGCCCGCATCAGCCTGATTGAAAAACAGAAGACAGAACAAGAGCCCCCCAGAATTCCTGTGGCTCCCCCTAGTGACCCTGCCCTGTATCACCACAGTACCCCCCCCCTCAACGGGCGCCACCTGGCGGCCGCCCGGGCTTACCCGGATTGTCCCGATAGAACTCTTGAAACAATGTGGAGCCAAAAATCTGCCGTCGAGGCAGCCACGACCGTTCCTCCGGTCCATACCCCTCCCAGTCCACCAAATATTGGAACCCCCGCCCCCGACGCCGGACGTCCAGTATCCTGGAAACCCTGTGTGCCGGATGCCCCTCAATGACTAGAGGGGGTGGGGGAACAGTGGCCGGAGGACTGAACTCGCTCTCCCCCACCGGTTTCAACAGCGAGATGTGAAACGTCGGATGTACCTTCAGTGCCGCCGGAAGGGTCAGACGAACCGCCGAAGGGTTGACGATCCGTTCGATTGGGTACGGTCCGATGTACCTAGGGTTCAACTTGCGGCACTCAGTTGACAGGGGAAGATCCTTCGAGGACAACCACACCTGCTGTCCTACCCTGTACTCCGGCGCGGGGACGCGATGTCGGTCAGCCATCCTCTTGTTGGTCTCCACCGACCGGGTGATAGCTGCACGCGCCGTGTTCCATACCTCCTGAATCCTCCGGAGATGTTCATCAACGGACGGGACTGCCACTGCTGCCTCCTGGATCTGAAACAACGGAGGCTGGAAACCGAAACAGACCATAAATGGAGACATACCCGTTGCAGAACGTGACAAGGAGTTGTGGGCATACTCCACCCATGGAAGAAACTTGCTCCACGACACCGGATGCTGTGCCGCGATGCACTGCAACGCCGACCCCAGGTCTTGATTTGCCCGCTCAGTCTGTCCGTTGGACTGTGGGTGATAACCCGAAGACAAACTGGCTCTTGCCCCCACTGCCCTGCAGAATGCACTCCATACCTTTGACGCGAACTGTGGTCCTCTGTCGGATACTATGTCCATCGGGATCCCGTGAATCCGGAACACATGCAGAACCAACAGGTCGGCGGTCTCCAACGCAGAAGGCAGTTTGGGGAGGGGAACATAATGAGCCGCCTTGGAAAAACGGTCCACTATGGTCAAAACGGTGGTGTTCCCGTCGGAAGGCGGCAAGCCGGTAACAAAGTCCACAGCGATGTGGGACCATGGCCTGCCCGGAACAGGCAACGGTTGCAGCAGGCCCGCCGGGGCCTGATGCGAAGCCTTGCCTCTGGCACATTCAGGACACGCCGCCACAAACTCCCTCGTGTCTCGATCCAGTCCCGGCCACCAAAACCGCTGACGAATGAAGAGAGCTGTCCGTCTCGACCCCGGATGACACGTCAGCTTAGATGAGTGGCCCCACTGGAGTACCTGCGATCTGACCGTCCTTGGCACGAACAGGCGGTCCACTGGTCCCCCTTCCGGTGCCGACTCCCCCCGCTGCGCCTCCTGCACCACCGACTCGATCTCCCAGGTTGCGGCTCCTACAATACATTCTGAACGAAGTATTGGCATGGAATCTGGTGATTCAGGCGGCGGGAAGATCCTGGAAAGGGCGTCCGGCTTACCGTTCTTGCTTCCAGGACGGTAGGACAATGTAAACTGGAATCGACTGAGAAACAAGGCCCACCGCGCCTGTCGGGAGTTCAGCCTCCGAGCCGCCTGGATATACGCCAGATTCTTATGATCCGTCCAAATCCAGAAAGGCTGCAGGCTCCCCTCCAACCAATGCCGCCATTGCTGCAGCGCGAGGAACACTGCCAGCAGCTCCCGATTCCCGACATCATAATTCTTCTCCGCTGGGCTCAACCGTTTGGAGAAGAAAGCGCAGGGATGCAGTTTCTGCGTTGACGGATCTCGCTGAGACAGAATGGCGCCCACCCCTGCTTCCGACGCATCCACCTCCACCACAAACTGCCGAGCGGAATCGGGGTGCTTGAGAACGGGGGCATGGTGAAAAGAGTCCTCAACTTACCAAACGCCACCTCTGCTTCCGCCGTCCAGCAAAAAGGTGTCTTGGTGGATGTTAGCCCCGTGAGAGGTGCGGCTACTCTACTGAAGTCCCTCACGAACCGGCGATAGAAATTTGCGAACCCCAGGAAACGCTGCAAGTCCTTCCGCGTGCTTGGGGTTGGCCAGTCTGCTACCGCCCGAATCTTGTCAGGATCTGGTTCCACCTGCCCCCGAGCAATCACGAACCCGAGGAAACGAACCGACGACACGTGGAACTCGCATTTCTCGGGCTTAACGTATAGCCTGTTTTCCAACAGCCGCCGCAGCACCAGTCGCACATGTTGCTGGTGCTCGGAGAGGGACCGGGAGAAAATCAGGATATCGTCCAAATAGATGAACGCGAAGCTGCTGGTGATATCCCGAAACAGATTATTCATTAGCGATTGGAAGACGGCCGGAGCATTTGTCAGCCCAAACGGCATGACCCGATACTCGAATTGTCCCATGGGCGTGTTAAAGGCCGTCTTCCATTCATCTCCTTCCCGGATACGGACCAAGTGATACGCTGTTCGGAGATCCAACTTGGTAAAGAACCGTGCCTGACAGAGAGGTTCAAATGAAGGATCGATTAGCGGTAATGGGGTCTTATTCTTTACCGTAATCCGATTCAAGCCACGATAGTCGATGCACGGACGAAGTGAGTGGTCCTTCTTTTCTACAAAAAAGAACCCCGCGCCCAACGGTGCGGACGACGGACGGATGAGACCTGCTTCCAGGCACTCCCGAATGTATTCTTCCATCGCTAACCGTTCCGGGCGGGAGATGTTGAAAAGACGGCTAGTGGGCAGCGGAGCCCCCGGGAGCAAGTCTATCGCACAATCAAATGGCCGATGCGGTGGCAAGGTACGAGCTTTATCCTTGCTAAACACCTGCGCTAGGTCATGGTAGACCGACGGAACTGCGGATAAATCCGGAGGACGTGATGTTTCGACTGGAATTGCTGGTGTTCCCCCCGCAGCCCGCAGACACCGGGCATGGCACCCCACGCTCCAGCCCGCGATGGACAGCGTTGTCCAATCTACCAAGGGGTTGTGAAGTTTTAACCACGAGAGACCCAGCACGATCGGACTCGCCGGAGACGGAATAATCAGTAAATGAATGGTCTCGGAATGGTTTCCTGATATGCGAAGTGTGAGGGGCCCTGTGCGATGCGTGACCCGGCTGATCAACCGACCATCCAGCGCGTTAACTGCCCTGGCACACTCGAGCGTCTCTAACGGCACTCGCAACCGTGCGGCTAGTCCCTCGTCCAGAAAATTAGCATCAGAGCCTGAGTCCACGAGGGCGGCGGTCGAGTGACTACGGGAGTGAAATAATAACGTGGCAGGAACGGAAATACGGGGTGGCACATTAGAGGACGCCGCATTACTCACCAGGAGGTCCTCTCCGCCTGGTGAGGGGCCCCGTTTGGGGACTCCGGACAGCTTCGAGCATAATGTCCTGCGCGTCCGCAATATAAACATAGTCGACGACTAAAACGCCGTTCACGTTCGGTCGGGGTCAACCGAGCCCGACCCAACTGCATCGGCTCGTCCGACGTCCCCAACAACTCCCCCCCCGACCCGCCAGGCCCCGAAACATTCCCCCCCCCTAACTGCGGATGCGACGGCCGCCTCCCCTGCTCGCGTCCGCGTTCCCGAATGCGATTATCCATCGTAATCGCTAACGAAATAAGTTGCTCCAACGTGGTGGTGGCGTCGCGAGAAAGCAGCTCATCCTTCAGAGTTTCCGACAGGTTCCGTGCGAAGATGGTTCTCAGCGTGTGCTCGTTGGCGCCGCTCTCGGCGGCAAGGATCCGGAACGAGATAGCGAAATCCGCCACTGATCCAGACCCCTGCCGCAGCGACAGCAGCCTATTCAGAGCGTCCTCCCCCCGCACCGGGTGGTCGAACACACGGCGCAGTTCCTCCGAAAACCCCGCAAAAGAACTCAACGCCGCGGACTGACCCCCCCACAAAGCGGTGGCCCACTGGGCCGCCCTTCCCCGAAGTAAATTAATACAAAAAGCTATCTTAGCTCTGTCGGAGACATAACTGCCGGGCTGCAGATCGAACACTAACTCGCAGTTTAGTAGGAAGCGGCCGCACCCCCCGACTTCCCCAGCATACGGTTCCGGCAATGGAACCCCCGGCTCCCGGCCGTTGGTGGTGTTCGTCGGGACCCGGTCCCCCTCCCTCACCGGAAGATCCGGAGCTCCCGACGCCGCCGCCCCCGGCGCCGCTGGCTGGCCCGTCCGTCGCTCCAGCCTCTCCAAGGACTCCATAATCTGCACAAGCATCTGTTCGTGCCTCCCCACCATTGCTCCCTGGGCGCTGAGAGCCTCCTGCACGGATGCCGGGTTTGCTGGGTCCATGTTATTGGGCCGAGGGATTCTGTCATGGCTCGTGATAGGGACCCAAAAGCAAACACCGGAACAAGGGAGAGTGTGAACACAAGATGCGTATTTTATTGCCGCTCACAAGACTAGAACGTAAATACGCTGGCCATAAGGCAATGCTCCACAAAACGTACAACTGAATGTCTCTCAAAAAACAACTTAAATACTCAGGCCTTCCGGCAATACTCCACAAAACGTAGAAACGGAATGTCTCTCAAAAACAACTTAAATACTCAGGCCTTCAGGCACTGCTCCGCCGGCGTCGGTGCAATCGGAAGTATCTCCAGTAGCCTCCGGACATAGGAAAACACGTGTCTCGTAGCTCATACTCGACAATCCCTCGGCGCCGAACCTCTGCGAGGAGTCCCTCTTTAACTGCTCCTTGATGTCTTGCTGCAGCTGCCGGCGATGAGTGCACTCCTCCCAGCTGGCCCGCATCAGCCTGATTGAAAAACAGAAGACAGAACAAGAGCCCCCCAGAATTCCTGTGGCTCCCCCTAGTGACCCTGCCCTGTATCACCACACCTATACTCCATATATTTTATCTATTTTTCAACATGACACATAAGATACATTGAGCTTTTCTCTGCTGAATAAGAACTGCTGGAACTAAAATGGATCACGTGTATAGCAGGAGACAGGAAGTTACTTTGAAAATATATATATCTCTGATAAAGGAAGTAGCACTTTAGTAGCACTGGAATGGCTCTTACTGATAGCACTTTGTAGTTGAACTTTATTGATGAAATTGTACCTTCTTGATTCTTGTTGTTCTGATTGTTGTTTGTACTCACGGTGGAATCACTTATTGTAAGTCGCTTTGGATAAAAGCGTCAGCTAAATGAAATGTAATGTAATGTAATGAAAACATACATTTTCAAATAATAATCATTTCTGCGTTACTTCACCATGAGTTCCTACGAGCTAGGTTTGTGTTCTCATTTGCTATTGAAAGCTTAAAGGCCTGCGCCCATGCCTCCTGGGCGATTAGCCAGGTGTGTCCAAAATGTTTACAGCATTTCCATATTCTCAGGGTAACGCTATACTCATAAACAAGTGGTGTGCGCTACTTTTCCTGCAGCAAGGGAGATTGAATGGCCACTACCATGGCGTTGTCCGGTCTAGGAGTGTTTTCCCAGTTCATGTTAACATCAGAACATGTTCATTCATACTTTTGGTAGCAAGCAATGGTTTGACATTTCAGTCTGAATAAAGTGGTAGAACAACCAATCAACCAACCAACCAAACAACTAAATAAATAACCAACCAACCAACCAACCAACATTGCCATTCCTGGAGCCGCACTGCTGGCATTTGTTGGCTTGCTCATTAGCACACAATATATAGCTATTAGTAACAATGAACATGAACCATTGTGTAATATTCTATGTTAAAGACTTTGACCTTTAGTACTTTAGGTTTAGTTTTGTGCTGTGGTCGACAGCACTGTTGCCTGAATACATCAAACATCAACCGGGGTCGAGGTAGCCTCTGGTGACTTGGTTTTCATCAATCTTTTCTTTTCTTTTTTTAAAGTTCAAGTTTTTTATCCATCGGTTCTGAAGATGTAAACAGGTTGAGGCAGCCAGAGAAGAGGTTGAGAGGGAAGGAGCAGGAATCCAACTGTCAAGACACAAGTTGAGGTGAGCTTGGTTCAATATTCTGAACTTGAAGCTTACATCACATCTTGTAGAGCTGCTTTGTGTCGACCAAGCTGTCCAGACGAAGATGCAGAATAGGTTTTGAATATTATGCGACACTAGAAGAGGTATCATGCAGCACAGAAATATCAGAAGTGCCCATAGGGTCACTGATTAAATTAGCCCCATCGCCCAGTGCCACCTCCAAATACTAGAAATTAGGGATGCAACGATACCACTTTTTACAAACCGATACAAGTACGAGTATTTTTATTTGTGTACTTGCCGATACCGAGTACCGATACCGATACTTCTTAGATTTGGTCTCCATGAAAGTGCAATTAATTTGGAGGCAGATTTTATTTTATCCTCTGCAGATTATGTCAAGCCTATAGTACAAAATTAACAGAAGGCTATCCCAAGCTTTAAACTTCTCGTGGAAGTCCCTCTAATGTCGGACCATAAAACGCCCCCGTGTCCGGGTTCATAATGTAAGCGATAATATTAAGGATCGAGCAATTATATAGGAAGCTGTGTTCCAAGTTATGTTTCCGGTGCTTTTATTGTGGAGGGAGAAACGGAAAGGAAAAGAGGAGTGGAATTGTGGGATATACGTGTGAAGGAGATAAAAAAGTGGTTCAAGTTACCCTGCAGCGTGTTTTCATTTTATTAGAATTACAAATATAGACACACAACAGACACTCGGCTACAATAATATCATCCGTAGCCGCACAACAGCGTCTGAATGAGGCCGCTGCCAGCGCTACTTCAGGTGGATCAGCAACAGTTTGACTCAAACCGGCGGGACGGCAGTAATTTTCCGTCGCGTTGGGTGTGAACGCACATTACTCTACACACCTTGCTGCAAGAGCCGCAAGAGGGCGATGAAAGAGCCGTATGCGGCTCTGGATCACGGGTTGCCGACCCCTGCCCTAGACGTTGAAGTCAGGTAGGACAACAAATCTTTTTCTCCACAAAGCGCGACCAGTTTGTTGTAGCAAAATACTGTTGAGTGGTATCGGTTCTTGGTATCGACAATTGAAACCGATACGAGTACGAGTATTTTAACGCAGTATCGGCCCCGATACCGATACCGATGTCGGTATCGGTATCGGTGCATCCCTACTAGAAATAAATATCTGCTGACTCACGGTTTGATCCGCAAAACAACACTCAGAGGATGTGAGTGAAGCTCTGTCTCGTCCGAGTATTAACAAGGGGAACCACAAATGGGACAAGGCCCTGTTAAGGATGAGCGAAGAAGGAAAAGCCAATATTCCCCGTTCTTCCCAGCCTGTCTGTGAAGGCAACGCTGTAATTGGATAAGTAGAATGCATTCAAAGAAATTCGCCTCCCGATAGAAATGTGGAGGGTGACTTCAAAGAGAAGTCGGCTAATTTAAACTGCGTGTCTGCAACAGACATGAAACAAAGGCTGCTTATTTTAAGCCTTCGACATGTTTGTGACAGTGGTCTTCCCACTCGTCAAAAGTAATGAAGCCAGCTTGTCTGAGAGTTTCTTTCCTGCTATGTATGGACATAGTGTTGATCTACAAAGAGCATATTGACCCATGAATAAAGTCTCAATGAAGAGTGTTGTGTGTTCTTTATCATTGCTGCTTTTCACATGACTGGTTAGTCTAACACATCGCTAGTCTTTACTTTCCTAATAACGTCACACTGACAAACCATGGTTATGCACAAATTCCTTGTATCTCACTAAGGAAGAACTGGATGTTATCTAGATTTAGAAAGGTAAAGTAACATAACAAATTACCAGCTCAGCGACAACAACATACCTGACAGGTGCAAGTTGCAAACTAACAAGACAGTCAGAGGCTGACCAGCAGCAGCTGATACTAACTAAAGCTGAGCGCCAATAAAAATGACCTGCTTTCAAAGCAACATGATTACATATACGATTAAACAGCTGGGTGTAATGCTGCTAAGTGTGGCCCTCATGGCAAGTCCTCCTACAGCTGCATCCAACAAACAATAGTCACAGGCAAGAGATATAAATGGGCGTAGTCACTGTGATGTCACTTATTGATTTGTGGACTACAATTTTAAAGGCTTTGGCATTTTAGCCATTGCCATCTTGGTTTTTGGTTGTCGCCATCTTGTTTTTTTTTTTTCAACCAGAAGTGACACAAGAGGGTGGAGTTAAGGCCAACCAAAAGCTGTATAAGGTATAAGAAAGAATGCAAATTTAAGGCACGTTCACATTGACTTCACTCTTCAGAGGTCAAAACCTGGCAACTACATTGCCCACAATACACCTCTCAATTCCGACAGTTTGATCCAAGAGTCAGTTGTGTTAGCTTATGTAGCCTCGAGCCTCAAGCAGCACACGTGAGGAGAATTTGGTACACAAATAAACATCTGAGGCTGCTGGGAAAGTCATAAGGGTTGTATGCATTTAGCTAGAAACCAAAATAGGAAGAAATGTACTTTTGATCTGATAATTGAGCTAAATGAAAATTCAGGGGATCCCACCTGGACAATGTGAAGTCTGTAGAAATTAAAATCTGATAGTGAAGATAATTCAGTTTGACCAATACTGCCATGGCAAAGACTATTGCAATCCTTTAGACAGCTGGCATCCTGACAAAGCGAGAGCAAAAATATGTGATAAATAATGGGGCCAGTGGTAAAACTGTCACTGTCCAAACGAATGCACTACTGGGCAAACCAGAGCCCAGTTCTGGAAGGCCTGACCCTGCAGTGAGGGAAGAAGAAGATCTGCAAAAGTGGGCCACAGATGTCCTCCTGACCTCTGACCTCGGGGTGCACGTCTCAGACACTCCGATCTTTAAACCAAACCATAAATCACACGATGTTAGAAACAGCAGAAAAACACTGACCAATCAGTTCTCTCTGTGCGTGGCGGTTTGTTTGGTGAACACCGACATGTGACCCGGTCTTGTTTGCTTGTGAGCTCCCAGAATGCAACGCATTCCAATTGACCCTGCGCGGCATGAACAAGCACTTTGTGGAAGAGCGAGGAGGACTCGAGCATGCAGACCCTCTCCCTCGACCACCTCCAGCACGCAAACAATCATCCCACATCCTGGTGGAGTAAACACCGTACGTCTCATCAGTTTTGGCATTATATCCAAAAAAGATCACATTAGCACATGAATGGCTATCAACGACGTGCTCTCCATCCATGAGCTCAGGGCTCAGCTCCACCTTCTCTCTGTTTGTTTTTCTGTGCGATGAAGGAATGAAAGGGACCCGGGTGAAGGGAAAACGCTATTCCTGTCGCACCAGAAGAGGCCAAGCCATAATGAGTGTGCGTCACAGGTGTTTGTGCTCCGGTGACGCTTCTCCGTAGCTGTGCAGGGACAGGATGTGACCACGTTTTGCTCTTATTGCTGACAGCATGTGTTAGTCCAGCAGCGTTCAGTGGAACGAGGAGGGGGAGCAAAATAAAACGCATGGGAGAGCTACAGAGCCGAGTAAAACAGGGAGGAGAGAGGGCATGCTGAATGAGAACATAACTCGCCTGAATGAGACACAGACACTTCATAAGCAGAATTATTCTGACAGCGACACAAAGTTTAAGGACGATTTCCCTTTTATGCAACATTTATTTTGCTGACTTCTGAGAGCAAAGCGACGAAGCAGAAAAATGAGCAGTTCCACAATGACAAAGGTTGTGATCAAACCCCGGAGGATAGACAAACTTATTTCAAAGAAAAGCCAAAGTAAAAAAAAAACAACATCAATCTCAGTTTACATCCTGGTTCGAACCTTCCCATTCACAGTTTTATGTATTTGGGATTGTTACCAACGTGACGGGTGAACTCACTATAGGTTTAAAAAACATAAAGATCCTTTACAGGGAGATAGAGACGGAAGATTTAGGGAAACTGACAGCAGAATGAGGCTGCATGTGTGTGTTTATACGGGGTGTGTGTTTGTTTGTGTGTATGGAAGGGTAATTCAGCCAACCACGTCTGACCCTTGGCAACTGTCCCCAGCAGAGACAGCTCTCCTCCCTGTCAGCCAGCGTAATCCTCAGCCAGTGGGAAGAGCAGGATGCCAGGCTTGCCCCGCCTCATAACTTTGTGACCTGGAACTTTTTGATTGACCTCAGGGGTGAGGGGGGATTATAGTGGAGGATAATGTGTGATGGGAGGATGAGGGGGGTTGTGTTTATGTGTGTGTGGCGCGGGTGATCTGGGTGTTAAGGTAATCCCGCTGGAATCTGTATTTAAAGCCCGGGTGGATACACACTGATGGCCGAGCAGGCGTAGACTGAGAGAGAGATCGCGGCTCTGTGTAAGTGTTAAGTCGGACGTTATGTAAGAGATATATGGAAGTACACGCCATCCCACTATCGCCATCTTTCCCCCTTTCTCTCGCACACATACACACCCATGTATGCAGGGAGGATGCAGGACCTGAAGTGCTGAGAGAGGTTAATATATTATGACCCATCCCCGTTCCAACCTACACACCGGCCGCAAATAGACTTCTAGCGTGCAAATGTTCCAGGAATCACAGCCAAATGGGCCGCTATGAAGCGAGGAGCGATGTAATCATATGGCTGCTGTCTTTGCGTGACAACACTGCAAAGATGTTCAACAGATTTAGGATTTGTTACTTGCAAATCTTTTAAATCGGTAGAAGTCGCTGAACACAGGGACTGGAACTAGCTGGGCCGGCTTTCTATTGATCAGTGCACTGCAAAAACAAAAATATAAATTAAACAAAGTAATGATATTTAAAGACATAGATTACAATCTTGCATTCAATTACGAAACTTGTTTCAAATTAATTGATCTTCATTGGATCAGGGGATGGCAACGTCGCGCAGTTGGGCGAACTACTGGACTGTCACTAACATTTCATGGCAATTCATGGTCCCCAGAGGATGAATCTGGGGACCAGAGGATGAAACTGAGGACCAGATTCATAATCCAGACTTTTCATGTCGTGCCACCCTGAAATGTTTCGACACCTGTCGGATAGATTCCCGTGAAATGTGGCGCAGACATTAATGTTCCGATTGGGATTTCAATACGTTTGAGGACTCCCTCCAATCGCCATCGTCATGTTAGCAACAAACTTGGTTAACATTCGTAAAAAGGTCACGGGTTTGTGTTCAAATTATAACGTAACTAGCGTAAAGACGGAACAACCGGCCTTATCAGACTTTCTAACGTTGTGCTCAAAGTGTTCCAACGTTGCCTCAGAAGCTTCAAGTCAACGTTCACTTCCAGCTCCACATGGGACACGAAGGGCGGCCTCCCGGGTGACAGTCCTGTAATAGTTTGATGCATCCACAACATCTCTAGTGGACTCATAGCAGCTTGATGCACTTCACTTGCTCTGCACATCGCTCATTGTGCTACGTCGCTTTTCTCTCTCTACACGTGTTTGTGGGGGTCCTTGCATGCAGCCTGGTTACGTTATGAGCCTCTTACACAAGTTGTTGTGCACACACACACAGACACACACACACACACACACACACACAGGGATTAGGTGTCGTCACACCAGAATTCCACCGTCACTGCTGGAATGTGGACAGGGTATAGAGAAGGAAATGAGAAGGGAAGTCAGTTGGGGCTGCGGCTGAAAGGTCAAAGACACGAGAGAAGCCCTCACTGGAGGGCCGCCTCCCCCACACGGAGCAGCTGTGCCTCGTAAACAAGCACCTGATCCTCCCCAAGCTCAACCGTGGAGGGGTAAAATCCAGAAATGAGGGGGCGGGGTGGTGGGACACACTTTGGTTCTGTAATCACAGGCTTCAAATATCTCACAGTGTTAAAAACTTAGCAGAGAAAAGCTCCCGTCTGAGCTGATAGCAGATTGATTGCTTTTATCCTGCAGCGCTTTACAACGCTCTCTGTCTGCTCGTGTATTCAGCAGCTCTTTCTTGGTGTCTTTTACCAAGGTGACACGACTTGATGCCACAGGTCTTTCTGTCAGAGTTGGACTCTGACAGCTCGTACGCTCGTGGATACAGAGACACGCCGGTTGCAGCCGGTGAGGTTCAGCCCTCTGTGTGCCGGTGATGAAGTAAAAATGGACGCGGCACTTTCCACACCGCCATCGCCGTGATTTACTGCGTTCACCTTTGGGTGCTACAGTCATTCTGTCATCAGGAGAGAACCTGCTCAAGAAATACCTCACGTCGCCCTTCTCCCACAGAGAAATGACTCTTCTCTACTCGCTCCACTGGCTCTCTCAAGCTTAAATTCTCCTTCATCTTTATCTTTGTTCTTTCACTATTGCTCTCCGGAGGTTTTTAGGCCATCGAAGCCCTGACCTTTGCCCTCCTTTTGTAATGTCGATGATCTTGGAACGAAATCGTACTTTTTATTGTTGCCCTCATTCTAAATCCACCTGCTCAACAGCAAATGAAATGTGTCATGTGACTTTCAGGTGGTTATTGGTTGATATTTATTACTGTCAGGTTATTGCATAAACAACTGCAGACTAAGGTGAACCACTTTACATGAAGTAAAAAAAAACATTATATATAATGATGATGTGAGGTGATTAAGCGATATGCAGATGAAATAATGAAGATAATGGATTGTCCATACCTCTTGCTATGACCCTGGTATTTTAAGTTTTATAATGTAGCGCTGAAGAAAACGTAACAATTACACGACTGACAGGAAAGAAAACAACACATTTGATTTTCATTTAGCAAACAAAACATTCCCGGGCTCCGTCTCCTTAAATCTGATGAGTTGGTGCTTTTCTTGAATACTCAAGAGCAAGCTTGAAGATGTCACTTTGAGAATTTGTATTTTCCCACTATTTATTGACATTTTAACGAGGCAAGAACTGCATGAACTGTGTTTGTCACCGAGGGAGTGTGAGGATACCGTAGTGAGTCGAGGCCTGCGGTCTGTCTGTTTTGCCCTGTTTTCTCTGACCTGCTATATAAACAGAACGGTTGTTAGAGGCGGGGGGGAGGGGGGGGGGGGGGGGGGGGGGATGCTGCAGCAGTCTTCTGCCGACTCCTGGAGGACAGCGCAAGTCCATCTCATCTCTTAATTACTGACGTCCCCGAGACCCAGCCGGCTAATAACTGCAGCAAGCTGCATCCTCCAGTGAGCGCTGAGCAGATGGAGGCGGAGAGAGCAGCTCTCAGCTTCACAGCCAGAACAGACAGGGCTCAACCAGGCCTGTCTTGACCATCTGGACTAACATGCGACGCACAACTCGCACACACAAACACACGCCGTATCGCTCGTAACGACACGGGCCGCGCGGCACCCTGTTCCCAGTCACAGCTGATTTGTAGGAACATTTGTCATCATCATCATCCCCACCCCAGAACACCTCTGTAACCGACGCTCCTGTCCCAGAGCCAGCAGCCCAGCGGTGAGAGAAAGTACATATGCTGCCGCACACTCGACAACAAGGGTCAGTATTAGTGTTAGGCCTATTACTGTACTGTGCCATACATGGCTGGCCAGATAAAGTGGCGTCCGCGCTGTAAATAGCAGTGCATTACTGTAAATACACGCAGCTTTAACCTGGTCAGTGTACATAACCTCTTTGGCGCTCCCCTTTCTGGGAACATATGGGCTGACGGGGATCAATGGCAGATATGGGCCAGTATTAGCACAGACGCTAACGCGACTAATCGCCCTAACATTCTAAGATGTTCTTCTCCCTGCTGTGGACTATCGCACACACGCACACACACACACACGCACACACACACACACACACACACACAAGCTGACCTCAATCCCCCATCTCTGGCCCCCTATGGATCCAAGGGCACAGGTTGTATTTCAAGGCACTCCTGATCAAAGTGTGTGGCCAGGACACCTCAGCCATAATAGAGTGGGTTTATAGTCAGCGACCCTTTTCCCCTGTGTCACCGCTGAGGTTGAGACAAAACAAGAACATTTAGAGTCGGCAGGTGAGAGAGAAATGCGCTACTGAGCAGGAGTACTGTAAGGTTGCTGTAACTCTGAATAAAAATGCAAAGAGAGCATAAATTAACTAGGAACTTGGGGACCCTCATCCTTTCCCATTACATTTAATTGGGGCGTTCGCTTTTACAGGTTTTCACTGCGCAAATTCACGCCCAACGTGATGCGGTTTGTCAGGTAACGCGGTTATTCTCAAACGCTAACAAAAATAGGGATCCAATAGGCGATGAGTGAAAGAAATACTCAGCAAAATAAGCTAACGCGGCTAAACGGGAAATTTATGTTTTCTTTAGACAACGGTCACATCGATATATGTTTACTGTGGCAGGATTGTTCTAGAGGCTGTTAACAATAAAGCAAATGTTGCGTGTTAGCATGTGGTCAGCAACAAGCTAATAATTTAGACTAACATTAGAAACAATACGTTAAGCATTAACTGTAGTCCTGTAGTAGAGTAGTGAAACCAATGATAACGATCATCATGCATTCGAATGAATGCGACTAAGTGACATTTTTTAATCTGTGAGGTTTCGATACACTGCCCTCTACAGTTTGGGAGAATATGGGTTTTGGCTTAAAGATAGCGATAGCGATATTTGCATAGCACTACTTGAACAGGCAGGTTTACTTCGCTTGTGTTGTGCGGAAAAACAACAATAATTCAGGAGGCGACGGTGCAATAAAACACTCGAAAGAATTTAAGTTGGACCACACTGTATTTACTCAATTTAAGGCAGAAACATCACATTCCGGGCAGTAATACGTGCACGGACCTGATGGCAGTCACAACTAGTTCGCTTCTCACACAAAAGGCCCCTCAACACTGTGTGCGGCTGTTTATATGGTTAGGCTTTACGAGCCCCCATTGGTTAAAATCAAAGATGCAGGCGGGTCAACCTTTACTAGTCGCGGCCTGGTTGGAGCTCGGGATATGTCCATCCCCACTGGCTCACGATCGATTGGTTCTGCAGTTCATCAGTGTGTGTGTATGTGGTGTCTCCCTTCCCGCCAATTTCCCTGTGCTATTGTCTCCCTTATATGGTGCTGGTCAAGTATGTGTGACCCGCAGTCCCTCATGGCTTCCCCTCCAGTATTTTCCACTTCATCACGTGACTGGGGTGTACATGTTGATGTATGACAAGTGACAAGTGAGTGCATATAACAACAAGCTTATACATATATATTCTGCATAAGCCTTGAGGTGCGCTTAATCTACCACGTGACTAATATTGTGTGACATGTAGCATTTATTTTCTCTACACTTGTAGCATATTTTTTTATCACCTGAGATTTTATATTTTTTTTACCTCATCTTGAGTCAAAAGAAGTCAAACGCACAGCAACGGTAAACTTGGACTTTTGTGCTTTTGTGGTCGCAAATGTAAGTCAGGAAAGATGCCACTGCTGGTCAGGAAATTAACATTCTTGCAACTTTGTGACCCACCAAAAAACACCAAAAGCTTCAAAACCATCGTTACTTATTCTGCTCTCAAAAAGAAAAACCACAGGTTCATCTCTGCTTGTTATGTCTAACCTTGATCAAACTATGAAAATAATTTATTAGACCCTTGCCACACACAGAGAGAGAGAGAGAGAGAGAGAGAGAGAGAGAGAGAGAGAGAGAGAGAGAGAGAGAGAGAGAGAGAGAGAGAGAAAGAGAGAAAGAGAGAGAGTGAAAGAGAGGGTTTTAGTTCTCTTCACATTCCTTCAGATGAATTCACCATCAGTCTTTCAGCTCATGTATTGTCGGTCGGTCTGCAGTGATTCCTCCATCTCAACGTGTTCGCCTGGCCGCCCTCAACCTGAGTGACACGGTTGGAGCTGTGATAGTTTTCTTTCTCAACACTTAAGTCTGGTGGAAACTGCTACCGCTCAACGACATGCGCACTGTAACGACTCGACAAACACGATGAGAATAGACTAGTGAGCGAGTGTGAAAAAAAATGAAAGAAACTAGCAGCGCTGAAAAAATAGTCCGTATCTCTGCTTTATATTGAACTGAGCGGCTGCTGCCGACTGGACGGAGCAGAGAACGGAGAACGGAGAACGGAGAACGGAGAACGGAGAACAGAGAACAGAGAACAGAGAACAGAGAACAGAGAACAGAGAACAGAGAACAGAGAACAGAGAACAGAGAACAGAGGCTCCACCGCTGATGGAAACTCGATTGCGGCTCACCTCGGCCCACTGATGGCAAAACGATGGCCCCTAAAAACAACAGCAGCTCAGAGTTAATGCAGATAAGTCCCATTAACCTTTGTGAGCTCTCTCTGCCTCTCTCTCCCTCTCTCCCTCTCTCTCTCTCTCTCTCTCCCTATCCCTGGGTCCACACTGTCCTTCACAGTCTTTCCATCTCTCTCATGAATGTTTGATGCTGCTGCCAGCTGCTCTCAGTCTGAAGGCGGCACGTGTTCCTGATCTCAAACGCAGGCATCGCATTGTTTTTTGCCCTGGGAGGACTTTGGGTAAACAACATCAGCACCATGTGTTTGTATGACGGGGAGAAGATTAAGGGGGGAAACATCCTCATAATAAGAATAGCATGAGGCGTGCAACGACAGAGCTATTTTAGACGTATATGAAAGTCATTGTTTTGTGTCCACACGCAGCAAACAGTGTCTCAGTCACTTAAAAAATATTTCACAAATGACGAGTGGGCAACTTTCCCTCCCACACAAATCACCACGACTGTTCTTGTGCAGACATTTCATTTTGTACAGCCTTCCTCTTCTATTGTTTGTGTTGTTTTTTGTCTTTTTTGCAGAGAGAAGCATCCTTAGTCATAAATTCCTGGGCGGCTGTTCGCCAAATGCAGATAGGTTGAGGATGTGGTGGACACACACACACACACACACACACTGTAGCGTACGCCAGGAAGCTCTGCCACGTATGAAAAGATCAAAAACGTCTCTCTCACTCTCGTCCTTTTTCCCGACCTTGCGTGCGCGCACACACATGCACACATGCACACACGCACGCACGCACGCACGCACGCACGCACGCACGCACGCACGCACGCACGCACGCACGCACGCACGCACGCACGCACGCACACACGCACACACGCACACACGCACACACGCAGAGAGCTTCCACCTATCCTGACACCCTCAGGATTCTCTGCAAGAGCCATATGTCTACTCTGCGTCGTCACAGCAACAATCTCAGGACCATCATGCACCTCTTTCTCTCTTATCATGCAAATGAAGCCGGGATTCGACCCAGCGGCCTGCAGACGGACTGGAAACACTGGAGTGGCTCCATACAAAGCGACCGGCTGCCTAACGGCTGCACATGTATGAGTCACACTTTGGTAACAACCGAGCTACCGGAGGTGCAAAAGTTCCAAAGGGAGGTGTCTGTGCTTCTATATGCATTATGAAAGCGTTGTTACACCCACGCAGCGCTGCAGCGGGTATTTAAGTTATGTTTTATGTGGACAAGTGGAGAGCAGATAATCAGATGTCCATGAATGACCTTCAAATCCAATGAAATGATCAACACTTGTACATTTAGTTTCTTAAGAATATGGTCAACTTATCAACTTTTGATCCATGAATTGAATTTTTGTGGTTATAGATAATCTTTTTTTTTTATGTTGCTAGGCAACTGCCGGACGAGTTTGGACGAGCTGACCACCCTTGGAGTTCGTAGTATCTCAAAAAACCTGCCAGTCTGCTGGTGTGTGTTTAGATCGCGGTGACGGTGGCTGGTGAACTCAGACCCCTGCAGAGCGCCACAGGGGTCGTTTCTGTTTTTTCAGCACCCCACCGCCGCAGGTTAAACACACTAACCACATTCAAAGGAACGGGAGGCGGGCTTCTTTCCCTGCATCGCAACATTTGTTGTAAAAGCAGCTGAAGAAAGACCATTTCTCACTTTTTAATGAAAACATACCTTTCTGTTAGAAAGGTAGGATTTCTAACCTTTTTATTTTGGTCAATAAAATCTTTCTCATCCATTTCTCCAGCTGCTCTCAGCACATCAATCACTGCCCTCTAGATATGAAATGTGTCTTGTCCACCTTTGTCCTCTTGCTGTCCTCTTGCTAAGCTGGTGGAGATGTCTTCATGTCTGAATACTCAAGAATCTCCAGGTGGAAAAAGTCAATTCCGTTTTATTGATTAAAAAGTGCATTGGACACTGACACTAAGAGGAAACTGTTATCCTTGATAATGAAAGCTTATTTTGAGAAGAAAAAAGTGACAGTTACCTCTGCAAAAGAGATTCATTGCTTTTGAAAGGAGTTTCAGTCTCTCTTTACATTTGTCGAGGCCAGACTGGGATCGGCGACTCGAGCAATGAATTTGAACTCTGCTAAACTAAACAGTCCACTCCACCTTTATTTTCTCCTCAGCCGGTCTCCAATGTCACCCAACCATCTCCTCTCCTCCAACACGGTCCAGGCAGCTTGCAGACAGAACTGGGTCACGGTGAACCTGAGGCCAGCGGCTCCCGTTACTTTAGCTCTGGAGTCGGGACCTCGAGGCCTTGAATGGGATTCAAACATCCCACTTTGGTGATCACCGTCAGCTGTGCTGCTCCCTCGGAGCCGTTAACGTAAAGAAGGAGATTTGGACCCACTCACGGGTCAGTAACACAAGTTTACAAGTCCGGGCAAGTGCTTGCGTCTAGTGGCTCAAAATGCTGATTTGGGCTCAGTGCTCATGCGGGTCATAGGTGTGTAAAGCAGGTAACCCTCTGTAAGCGGTGGATTCAAAACACACAACACGTTGCGGCCTCCAAGCCAGCAGCGGTGTGGTTAATAAATAAAATAGCACATAGCTACCTTCACTTCTTTTCACTCTCACAGAGTAACTCTTTCAGTAATCACCTCGCAGGCACTGGTCCAATATGCAGGTGGGTCGTTACCACAATTGAAAACAGCGTCATTACTCTCACAATTGGTTCAATGTCCATCACAAGAATGTGGAAATACCCAAATTAGGTCAAATGCACGCATGAAAAAGTGTCAAAGCTGCATGAATAGTTTTTTTTGCCACTTTGGGGACAGAAGAACTAACCAATACATCAGGACCTTTTCATGTTGTTCTGGTGAATGTGGTTGTTTACTGGCACACCCAGATTGGGGGGAAAAATAGATTCTGTGATGCATCGCAATTCTCTCATGAACAATTATGACTGTATGAAAAAAGGCGTTGAGAAAGGTTGATGAGGGCTGGAAAACACAACACAATGAACAAGAAATGCTTTAAAACTCTGTGTGTGTTGGGGTGAGCAACTCGCTCCCCTAACATGCTTATGAATGAGAAGCAGCACACATTCATAAGAGGCTTTCAGTCAGGAGCTCTCTGCAAACTGTATTGCTCAATGTGAGGTGATTGGTCCATTGCCCAACCAGTTAAGGCATCACTGAGTCAGCAGGCAACCGAACAACCGAACGTGCTGAATCTATTGTCTGAACTCCACATGGATAATCTCGCACCCTTAACTTACTTATTTACAGTCATGTACTCGTTCTACACTGTGATATTATTCACTTTGTCTTGCAGCAAGAATTCATGGAAGGTAGAGACTTTATATGCAAGTGTTCAAATATCTCCATCTGAACAGACACGCAGAACCAAACGGATTGTTTTGACCTTGAGAGAATGAAAACAGGGGAAACCGTCTCAGTCCTCCTGTTCTCACGGAGCTCACCAAGATCCCACAGGGTTCATTTCAAAAGGTATCTAGGATCCCGTCGGCCATCGGTCTGAAGACGACGGCCAATCTTCGCTCCGGGGAAGTCAGATGATATCCAGATAACGGATGTGTGGCCACGACTTTCTCTTCTGTGTGAAGGCCATCGTTTACAGTCCAATTGTAAGAATGGAGTACGAAATGAGAGCCGAACCTTCTTTTTTTTTTTTTTTTAAAGCTAATAAAAAGCTAAATCATTGTCAGGCAATCCCAGATTGCATTTCGGCCAATGCGCTCCATCTATTTTGCTGGTTTACCTGCAACCACAGACTACATATAAGAGTTTACCTGCAACCACAGACTACATATAAGAGTTTACCTGCAACCACAGACTACATATAAGAGTTTACCTGCAACCACAGACTACATATAAGAGTTTACCTGCAACCACAGACTACATATAAGACGTGGGCATAGCCGTCGGGACTTTACCCAGTGGTTTATGGACCTTATGACAAAAAACATATTTCCCATCATGAATGTGGAAGAGGGGTGATGTAGCGATGCCGTCAATCACAGTAATCCCGCCCTAAAGCATACTCCCCTTTATGTCTAAATGGGAGCATCTTTAATAATGAACATCATGCTGTATTGAAGAAGATGTTTTACTGTGATCTATAGATCCTGACGTCTGACGCACTAAAGGAGACTCAACAAGGACGTTGAAGTGTTGGGCGGCAGGATGGAGGGCAAAGGGACAGACACACACACAGTATTTGGCCAGGAGGAGTGTGTCTCCTGGCTGGAGCAAAGGGAGCGCTTGTTTTCTTCTCCTCTTTGCCAACTCTGTAGTGCTCCCTGCAGGCGGCAGCCACACCTCAGAGTGGAGGCAGAGGCCGTGGAGAAAGAAAGAAAAACAACACCATCCTCAGAGAGGCCTCTGAGGCACTGAATACCAAGTGGAGAGCAGATTTTACTTTTTCACCCTGAACCGCTACAAAGCCAGGCCTTATGAGGGGATTTGTTGCAGGTCGCCGAGCAACCACAGAACCACCATACTGAGTGCAGCTCAGCGTCCTGGGGTTCAAATGAGCGGGAACATTAGTGACGGCTTCCTCGTGACGACACACTGAACTGCATGTGACGCCATGCTGCTGATAGATGTAAAGGGGGGGGGGGGGGATTAGACTCAACAATGACATTCCGGTTTAATGTGGCTCTTTTCTTTGCTGATCAAAGGGCACTCGGGCAGATGTAATACATTTGTGCTTCATGGTCACGTGGTGCGTCATTATTGCATCTGGTCACACGGCGAATGGCGACTCAGGGGAGAGCACTTTGTGCAGTTGTCAGGTTGAGTGCAGCCCTTTGTGCGTTCAAGTGTGCGCACCTGTGGAAAGTGTGTGTGTGTGTGTGTGTGTGTGTGTGTGTGTGTGTGTGTGTGTGTGTGAGTGCTATGCAAGACCACACTGAGCCCAGTGTGTTTTTGGAGGGCGAGGTGACTCATCTCGCCCACTTGTTCCGTTTCTCAAAATACACCTCTTTCCCTTTCTCACCTTGTTTTAGTTCATTTCATCAATTTTAACAAGGATGTTGTAAAATGTTCGCTAGAATCATGCATGAGTGACGAGTGGGCTTTAAATCCTTAATTATGAACCGGTGTGCCGTCTCCTCTCCAGGCCTTTGGATCAAATGTCACTTTGATTGAGGGTCACAAATGAAGCTCTGAAGGGTATGTTGTCATATTCTATGTCGTTATCACCCAAAACAATATGATGAGAATAGGCTTCCATACAGAGAGGCTCACTCATTCATGCATTCATGGCACCGATCAGGGGATCCAAGAGACAGGAGGAGGACAAACTCCATCACTGACCCGCAGACAGGCATCACCTCCTCTGGTCAGGCAGCAGGGGGCCCACTTTGGTTATCTACACCTATCTGAAGTGAGGTGATGGCAGTGAGACAGTTATTCAGAATATGACTCTGCATTTTCATGTCGAAAATCTCTCTCTCAGGCCGACACTAGACCATCAGAAACTGGTATTTATCAGAGGTCCCATCTGTGGTACTGGTCAGAGATTTCCAGTAAAAACAAGATAATAAACATGTTGTTCAGGGCAAATAACCAGTGTTCCAGATAGAAAACAAAAATATCAATAAACGTTGAATTAATACTGTTTTCATTGGATGTCTGCAAGGATAATGTTTTCAGGTTGTGGTTTTTTAGTCACAGTAAAAGTATAATTAAATGACAGCATTGCATGAAGAAAAAGGATCATCCCCAAAATAGATCTTAATCTTAAGTTATTAGTTACTTATAGACAAACATGCCAGGAGCTTGCAACAATATGCCGAGGTACAATGATGTAAGATAACCCAGAAGGATGTGCGCCTTAATTTGATGCAATGTTGTTTATTTTTGTACTTAGTTACAGTAACAAGAGTAAATGTAATGTGACATTTAAAACAGAGTGCTTTAGTCTGCTTTATCAGTAAAGACGAGTTAGCTCGCTGTTGTAAACGCACAAATGCAGTTTATTGAATGCTCGTCCACACGTCCACTAGGTGGCGCTGTGTGAGGGTTGTTGTTGCCAGAGAAGAAGAAACACTTTGTGCTCTGTAGAGAAATGCTGAACGAGGTGCCGCTCGTTAAGCCACGAGGGAACTAAAACTTCTACACTCCGGGATTTATTTTTCATTAATGACACACACAAGACTTCCCGTCTGTTTTCCATTTGGCTGTGTACACCAGTAGCAGGGAAATTCAAAGAAGAAATGTCAGACGTCCAAAGCTGTCCGGTACGCATGTGGCCACCGTGACTACTCGGGAAAATGTATCCAGTTTAAAAACTGAATTCTAAGCAAAAGTAATTAAACTCATTCTGATTTACAACTCAGAGCTCATTTTTCACATGCCCCATTCTTCTCCCGGTGGTACCTCACGATCCATCATTAAATAATATTAAGTGTACAGATGAGGCAGCAACCTCTGGATCTGACAAGTGAAGCTTATATTTAGATTATTTCTGATGGCCAGCAGGGGGCGACTCCCCAGGTTGAGGAGTGGCTTCTCCTTGATTTATTACAGTCAGTAAATATTTTACTATTTAGTTTAGGATTTCAATCGCTACTTTCAAGTCTTGTGATGTTCATTTAGAAAAAAAGCTGATCCATTTAGAGTAAAATAAACCATGCCTATGATAAAGCATTATGCTTTAGGGCGTGACAACCTGGTGATTGACAGCATGCTTCCAGTCTGTTTGCCAAGATAAGCTAACGTCTCCATACGCAGTTCGCTGATAAGCCTCTGATGTGGCTGTGTGGCAAAATTACATTAAAGTATATTAATATACAATGAAAATAAAATAGGCCAATAAATATAACTGTACAGTGTATTTAAATATGACCTACTAAATGCATCTAATACACAATGTGAGTAAGATGTAATTAAAGGTTAATACATTGTAATACTTTACAATGGCTCTGTGAAGTCATGTAAAGGGTTGTTGCTCATCCTCCTCCAGCGTGGTCCTCCTTTGTCTATTCCCATAGCTCTTTAGTTCCTCAGGAAGAGCTCCAGTACTTACCTTGTGGATCAGAGCTGCAGGTCATCCAGACTAAAATCCATTCATTGACAACGTATCAACATTACGGCTCTAGACTTCCATGCCCAGCAGCTGGAAGGACCTTGGGAGATAAAATACAATATGCATTTGCTAATACAGGTTATTCATTCATTTTCTCGAACTGAAAGGACAATTCCAGAACGTATTGCTCCTTCCTTGTTTTAGACCATTGTAGATTACATTTGTGCTTTTCAGTCAATTCTTTTTTTAGTTTTAGAAACGTGCTTATATGGTTTCCTGCTGAGATTAAGACGAGACAATTGATTTAACACTTTGTATGATAAATATGAAGCTTGCAAGCTAAGAGTGGAAATAGGCAAACCTCTATAGGTTTTTTTAAACACTTTTTTGTAATATCAAACAAAACAGGCATGATTTATTAATTAAAGAGCCACCTTTAAGGGTGCTCAGTTAGCCAAGGTCACGGTTTATTGGTTTCCAGTCTTTGTGCCAAGCTAAGCTAACCGGCTGCTAGCCATAGCGTCATAGTTAACCAACAGATATGAGAGCGTACTATTTTCTTGAAGGGCAGAGCGGAGGGATCAGGCGTGTGAAGTCTGCACGTGGCTCTGGAACCTCTCAGTATTATGTTAATGTCATGAAGACAACTTTGTTTCCACATAACACTTTACATTCACATATTTGCTCTGTAAGACTGAGTCACGTTTCTGTAAATATTTTTAAACAAATTGCCATCAGTGAGAGAAGAAAATACGTTTTTAGACATCAGCAGTGACAATAGTAGATTACCTTTTGTTTAAAAACTGCTGAAAAAAATAATGGTCACATTTGCCAAGATGTTATATTTCCTCATCACAATTGTAACATGAATTATGGTATAATAATGGATAAAATGACCACAACCTGCTTTCTTACTTGGTAGTCCAAAATGAAATGCAACACATGACAGGGAAAGGATGGAAGCGATAGATTTGAAACACAAAGCAGTAGATTCTCCCCTCCGTCTTTGCCTCTATGCCGTGTGTGTGTGTGTGTGTGTGTGTGTGTGTGTGTGTGTGTGTGTGTGTGTGTGTGTGTGTGTGTGTGTGTGTGTGTGTGTGTGTGTCCTGCACCAGGGACTGTCGAGCCAGCTGAGATGACAGAGCAGACGATGAGCTGCGTAAACACACACAAGCGCTCAGGTGTGCGTCGTTCCTCTTCAGGAGTGCGCCTTGCATTTGTGAGATACCCACAATGCAACGCTGAATGGATGCACCACAGCAGATATGTCTGAAGGAGAAGGGTGAACTTCCTGTCAGCAGCAATTTTCCACTTTAATGCGGTTCGCCTTCTCCCGGTGAACATGTGGGGCACGCAGCAGTAGCCTCGTGACCTTTTGGGACGCATGAAAAGAATCGCGCGGCACAAACGCACATTAGGCCAACCCGTCTTACAGCAGGTGTTGTTTGCAGGATTACCCTCGCGTTACTGTAAACAGAGTTGCACTGGTATTAGGAGGTCACCCGGAGCAGCAGTTACCGCGGCAGGAACAAAAGGTTACGGTGAGACCTGAAGCCACCATCTGGCTCTCTTACGTAACGGAGGAGCCGACTGCAGCTCGGTGCTGTCGGGATACGCAAACATGTTTTATTAAGTAAATGTTCAGAAAAGCATATGCCTAATACTTAATACCTAATAATTCTGCACTAGTTCCAGCTCTGCATTGTATGAAGTTAGGCAGCCGAGTCCCAGAAGTATGGATGCTTCGATTCCGGAGTTTGGAAATGGACAATTAGAAACCCAGTTACAGTAGTTTGACAAAATAATCTGAAAGTAAACTTATGAAATAACTTGTGCTGCAGCTACAGCCAGGCACACTGTGCTCGTGTGTACGTCTGCTACTCCACTATCACGGCCAGGTGTTCTGCTCAGAGCTCGTGAAGAGATTAAAGCCTCCATCGCCTCTCAGCCTGCTAAGCACCGGTTCAGCCTCCTTCAAGGCCTCAAATAGAACAGCGGGTGGACCAATGGCAGGCAGGGGAGGGGCGCTGCTGTCCGTCCAGTAGTCACTGGGGAAAACGGCTCTTTAGGTGCAGTTCAAGTGCGCCACCTAGTGCTGGAAAGGTGAGGCGGTGAAGCTGAGGGGACCAGAGTATTGAATGAGGCAGAATTAGAGTTGTAGAGTTCAGTTCTCTCCCTCTCGGTTGGATTTTGCTACTTTTTTTTTTAAGTGACCGTGTGGTAAAACAATTGATTAAATGCATTTAGATTGGCTGTGTGAACCTCTAGGAGTTAAATAGTTTACTGGGTGTTCGTTTTTTTCTTTGTGGAACGGACCTTTGAAAATAAATACTGTATATTAAGAGGCTAAGCCACGGATAAAAGTTAAATTTACCTTGTTACTTAAAAAAAAAAAGAGAAAGTGTTGTAACCCATTTATGGAGCAGATGATGCACCTGGTTTTTGGTGTTTTTGCCTTCGGTTGGTTACATTGTTCACAGGCGAGTCAACGACAAACATCTGTAACGCTTCAGCTCTCATCCTTAAGACCAGCAGACAAATTAAACATTACAAGCAGACCAAGCTTGCCCACAAAAGTTGCTTTAATGTGACCATTAGAAATACGTAAGGCTGGCGATGCCGAAGAAGTACGAGATGGTGTGTGGACCTCAAACCTGGAAGAGAGAAAGACCTCGCCAAGTTAAAGACACACACCTGCAGGTGAGGGCTGACAGACCGGTGGAGGAGAGGGGCTCCATCAGGTGGTGGAGTCAGGTCTGTGGACCGCTGCAGGGTTTAAATGCCCTCTGCCCCAAAAATAAATTCATATCATTTAAAAACATTAAACCCAAACCATTTCATGTTCCATATATATTTCATTCATAGTTAATGTACAAAGATACATTCTGAATTGCAAAGGCTCAATCATCGTAAATAAATACTGAAATGGTTAAACTGCAAATCGTTTCACGCTCTTGGAGAGCACACACACACACACACACACACACACACACACACACACACACACACACACACACACACACACACACACACACACACACACACACACACACACACACACACACACACACACACACACACACACACACACACACACACACACACACACACACACACACACACACACACACACACACACACACACACACACACACACACACACACACACACACACACACACACACACACACACACACACACACACACACACACACACACTTTTCCATCAGGATGAACATATAAAACAGGACACAATAACACGTTCGTGCTTTAAGGGAGCAGAGCAGCGCCGCAAAACCAAAAATGTCAATATTAGAATTCTGACCTCTAAATGTCGAGATAATAATTAATGGTGTGTGTGTGGGTTAGGGTATGGGGGGATTACGTACTCCGCGTGCGTGGCGGCTTGTTCCATCCTCTCATAGTAATGGGTCCAGTCACAAACCCTGAAAATACGTCGATTCCATAATATGAAAGTCTAAAAATATATCGTATCTATAAGCCGGGCGTTACAAAGGCGTGCATGTCATCCGCACGAGGCAGACTTTAAACATGCCGCTCCTCATGAGGCCAGACGCTGATCATCGGTTCAGCACGTGAACAACCAGCGTCTTCAATTCTTTACACTTTGGTAGCAAGCGCAGCGACATTCTTTCAAGGAAAAATAAATACTTTTGTCACACTGAAGAGCGGAATACATCAAGTCTTTTCAAGCCCTGATACCTTTTCTTAAAGTGTCTACGAGCTGCTTTGTAGATTGAGAGCAGCCGACAGAGTCCTTGAGTTAAATTGGATTAAATAAAAAAGTCTGCGCTCTACAGATCTTTCTGTATTGCAACCAAAGTAACGGCAAGGAATAGTGGCGTTACAGCGTGTGCTAGGAGAAGCAGCAGCGCTTCATTTTATTACTCATGTGAATGGGGTTCTGACGTTCTCCCAGTTACTTTGTGCCTCTAATGTCAATACATAATACGTAATAATTATCAATACATTCAAGTCACAGAGCTGAGTTTTGGAAGAATAATTCCAGGCGTGAGCCGCTCTGCTCGGGCACAGCGGCGCTCTGAGCTGAATGCTGAGGTCAGCACGCCCACATACAACGGCAGCACGTTAGCAGGCTAATGTTTGCTAATTATTGCTAAACACATAGGGATCAGCTGAGGCTGATGGGAATGGTATTCATGCAGCTATTTGGTCATAAACAAAAGTATTGGACAAATTTTACAATTTTGACCCGATGACGCTGGATGAAAAGTAGCATTTCAATTGCCTCTAAATGGCTCTCAACATGGCGAAGGCTCACAGCGTCCACAGAGCCGTGCTGCTAGCCTACAACAGAGGGAACATGTTTTCCATTCAAATGGTTCTGGGAATATCATCGGCACGAGGGAAGAGTTATTAGGCAACTGCTCTGGGTTTTTAAACCAAACACTGCAGAACCTTTGTTTCAGGATACTGGATGCTTTTGCTCTGTGACTGGGATGCAAATGGTAAAGCTTGCATAAGAGGCATAAACTGGGATTTGCATCTTAAATATTCAGCTCAAGGCGGGGCCATCTTCTGCTGAAAACAGGCGCTAACCAGATGAAGCTGATGTATTGCCTTCGACTTAAACAGTCCTGACCAGGAGGCAACCGGCAATCAATTCAATCTGTCTTGCATACAATCAAAAGTTCTCAAAGGATGAAAAGGAAACCATGTGATTGCTCCAGTCTTACGTCACAGAGGGCAGCAGGGGAGCTCAGATCGTTCTGTTTGACCGACTGCTTTAGGGCCACGTCGAGTCGGACCAGCGCACAACAACGGAACCGAGAAGGGAACCGGAAACCCACAAAAAGTTCTGTTTCAGATAACAGCTTTACCTCAAATAATATTAGAAGAGAGAAGAGGTATGATAACATATTGAAATTCAAATTCATAAAATATATATATTATATATATATATTTTAAAAAGGAGCAAATAAGAAAAAAAAACTAATAAAACAAATACCATGCAGTTTGTGTGAATCTGTTTGCACCGCTTTAGTCCAACGCTCTCGGAGCAGTTTCGGCTTGTTTCGCTCTTATTGTTCAGGAAGAAGAAAAAAAAGAAAAAGTGCTGATTGAACTCCCGTCTGCAGGCGTCGTCCACCAGAAACTGCCGGCTTGAGAGAAAAGGCAAATCGGGCCTCACGGGGTCCCGAGGTCAGAGTTCAGTCCTCGCTGGCCAGGACCTGCCAGACGATGAGGTGGCTGCGCTCGGCTTTAGCCAGGGAGGGCTGCAGCTTCATGGGGGGCTGCTCGCCCTCCTCGGCCTCGCCATCCTCGTCGCCTAAAGAAGGACATGCAGAGATGTGAGCATGTCTCCAGCTCTCTGCGGTAACCAGGGCAGCTTCATCCGCCGTGTGTTAACTCACCCATCCTGAAGTCGATGTAGCCTTCGCCTCCACTCATCACCAGCACCGACTTGCTTCCTTCCTGAGTTGCAGCGTCTGTCGCCTTGTCGCCCGCCGCCTCGACTCCGCAGGACGAGGATGGGACGGCGTGACCTGGAGGCACAGAGACGCAAACTGTAAACACCAGACCTTCTTCTCTGTATTTATCGTTAATGAGGTCGCAGCTCTCTGATTCACTAGTTTTTAAATCTGCATTTAATAACATGACGAGACTAGCAAACTGGTTTGAACATGTTCTACACTCACTGATTGTGTAATCACACCACATATAAGAGTGTAGTGGCACCGCCTACGGGAAAATAAAATAATATATTCGGGAGGTTTGTAATGTTTGATAAAAACCCAAAGAGTGGGATAGCAGAGTTAAGAGTTGCCACTGGACTATAAAGACGGCCCTCTTCCTTTACCCGGGACGGCGGTGAAGAACTTGACGGCGTCCCTGTGGCCGTGGAAACAGAGCTGAGCGTGAGCCATGGAGCAGTACGGCACGAACGTCCCGGCCGTCACTTTGCTGTCGTCTCCGTAGACGCGGACCACGCTTCCTGGATGGCTGCCCGCCGCGGCCTTGGTTACCTTGTTCGCTGCTAACGGAGCGGAGAGAGAAACACTCAGTCTGTGAAATCCAACTCTGAACTCTTGCTGCATGCGTTACGTTATTATTGCAATGGCCCTGAATGTCTGAAATCCTCTAATCACAAATATAGGTTGAAGAAATAGTTGTCAGCATATTACTACAGTCAGCGCTTTCTGACGGGGAAGTGATACATCAGCTGTGCTCCTTTAAGAAGCCACAAGACCCCACTGGCTAAAGGTCACTTTACATGATAGAACAATATATATAGAATATTTAGTGAGGGCCTGTACATACATAGGCAGCAACAAGAGAAACCGTGCAGTGAGATGTTGATACCCGTAAAAAGAAAAAAGGTACCAGTCAAGCTCTCACACTCACTCTCTGTTAAAGGGATGGAGATGATGACTCCGTTTCCAGTGCCGATCCACAGGCGGTTACTGGACACCATGAGCGCTGTGATCCTCACAAATGAGAACCCTAGTTTCCCCGTACCTGCGTAAACACACACACACACACACACACACACACACACACACACACACACACACACACACACACACACACACACACACACACACACACACACACACACACACACACACACACACACACACACACACACACACACACACACACACACACACACACACACACACACACACACACACACACACACACCAAAATCAGAGCTGATGCACCAAAGTGTGTCGCCGCCTGACGAGCATGACTGTCGTGTTTCATGGCGGCAGTCTGGTGAACTGACCCAGCATCTTGCTGACGTAGGGCTCGATGTCGACGTCCTGAAGGTGCTGGAAGGTGTGAGCGTGGAACAGCCTGAGAGTGGAGTCGAGTCTGATGGACACCCAGATGCCGTCACCGTCCCAGGCCAGCTGACGGACCTGGCTGTCCTTACGAGGGTGGGCGTCAAACGACTTCTGGAAAAGGGAACAAAATATGCAACTTTTCTGTGAATCAACAAACTAAAAAAAAAAAATGTATTGTCTTGCGATGAGACAGTGTCAGATGCTTTCAGCTGACTGCAATGTGTGTAAATAATTATATAAATAAATAAGTTTTCATACCTCTATCTTCATGGCTTTGGGCTGCACCACATAGATCTTGTTCCTGTAGCCACACCACACCTTGTCGTGTACGACGGTCATGCAGCGGATGGAGTGGTGGGGCCGTCCCAAGTCCAACAGATGGTAGTTGGTCAGATCCCACTGTCCGTCTGCCACAAAGGAAGTCAAGACACACAGTTACATTTACATCAGGTAATGTTACCCTTTAGTTTCCACAAAGGACTCGTGTTCCCTTACCCACTCCTCTGTGGAAAATGGCCAAAGTGCCGTCAGCGAGACCCACCAGGACGCGGCCTTTCACGTGCCTGGGGAGAGAAACAAACGCTTCAAAACACAGCCAAAGAAAAGAAATAAATGAAAGTGAGACAGTAAAACTTACACTATGCCGAGCACAGAGTCCTTCAGCTTTATCGAATGGAGGCACTTCTTCCACTGGGCCACAGAGGAGTGGACGTACAAACTGGAATCAGGAAGAAATCGTTCAGTGTTTTGCTTGCAGCCCGCCGGTGACCCTCAGGCTCAACACTCACCATCCGTTCTGCGCGCCCAGCCACATGGTGGGCAGAACGCTGCTCATCTTCTGAGCCTCCTCCCGCATCAGGTCCTGCTCCTCCGCGTTGGGGTCGCAGCTCACGCCATCTTTCAACAGATCACTCTCCCTGGTCACAGAGACGACACGCATCATTATTATTATTATTATTATTATTAGAGAGGCTAGCGTTTGAATTCGATCCATTTTCCAATACAATAATTCACTTGACAAAAACGTATTTCACAACACAGATGACTTAGGCCAGCATTTTACCCCTCACTTAACTCCCAGGGTTTCCGTAATATACAGACAATAAATAAACGTAATAAAAAATAAAAGTCTGTTTAATGAACAATGGTAGCACTGGATGCATATTTGTGTTTCTCACTGATACAATGATACAGACGTGTTGTAGGTGGAAGCACACACAGCCACCTGGCTTAATGCTCTGCAGTAACAGTGTATCATCATCATATGGACATGTTTCATGATGGAGCGGTGAACGGGCTTTCTGACAGTGATTTGACGTCGTTGCTCGGTGGGTCTTTGTTTGCGGTTGTACCGGTGAAATGGCTTCAGGCCTCTGTTACCTCTGAGAGTAGTTGGCCGGAGCCTCCGCCGTCTGTTGAGCTCCCAGTGGATCCGTGAAGACGTGCTCGGTGTAGACGCCCCTCAGGCTCCCTCTCTGGTCAGCCGGCCCCGCGCTGGCCTCCGTCGCCTCGGTGGCTTCCTCTGCTGGTCGGGATTCTGTGGAGAGGATCGTCTCTGAGTAAACGGGGCAGACTAGTATGTGCACGTACCATTTATGTTGTGATTTTAAGCCTCATGATATAGCCTGTAGTGACCGATTCATAACCCCCTCCCTAAACCGCAGATTGTTGTGCACGTTGCTTTCTTTTTAAGCACTTTAGAGCCGACATACATGATCTTATTTTGACAACATCAAATGCATTTCCACTGTATTCCAATGTAGCCCTGGCCTGTATTCATCAAGCATCCCAGAAAAATAAAATAAATCGCTCCAAACATTGATGCATTTCTGGTTCTACTCGTAGGCCCGAGACGTTTTATCAGCGTTCTCAGGAGAGATCCGGATGTGTGGCCGAGAGACGTGCCCGTCCTGTGGGGGAGGACACTTCTGTTTTGTTCTACTAAATGTTGGCATAAATGTGCAGGTTTGAGAGCACTGCTCTCAGCACAAACCCAAGTTCCTCTCAATCACAGTGAAAATGCAGCTTTGAAACAGAGTACCTCGCGTTGTCACAATCAGTTTTTGCATTAATGAATTAAAGTGTCAATGCTCGGGCTGCTTCTCAGATAATGTGTTAATTAATTTGCATATTGTGAGAGAAACAAGCTGCATTCATGCACATTGTGGGTTTATAATTAATAATTCATTAATTTAAAATGGTCAATGCTGTATTGAAGAGAAATGTTCATATTATTGCAGATGCTTTTCAAACACCGGGTGCATTACAGTATTGAACAGTAACGTCTCTGACCACTTTCTCCGTCTTCTCCCGGGCTGTCTGCTGTCTGAGGAACGGCTGCTGCTCCCTCGGCGTCACAGCCCACGACCGTGATGCCTCCGAGCACGCCGCCGCCGTCGCATACCGAGCTGCTGTCGGCCGGCGGCGAGCCGGCGTCCCCTGCTGGTCCTGCCTCGGTGCTCGGGGCGACTTCCTCCCCAGCTGGGTAGTCCGTCTCTCTGGCGCCTGAAGAAAAACACACAGACACGTATGAGCCGTGAAAGACAACGTGATGGTTACCCGTAGGCGGTGCAGCTCCTCCGTGGGACGCTGGATGTGGAACGAGCCAGATGTGCACAGATGCCAGTAATAAAATCTCTCTCTCTGCAGCCAGGTGCACATGTACTCATCCCCTGACCTGGAACGCTGGCGATGCAGAGGACGTGGGAGTTGCACACAAAGAAGCTCTCCAGGATGTTTCCGGCCTGGTTGGCGTCGACGACCACGGCCTTGGTGGTGGACTCGGTGCTGGTGCAGATCCAAACCAGCGACGACATCTCGTCGTGCTGCTGCAACTCCTTCTGCTGCTCCTGAAACGCCAAAGGAAGCGTGGGTATGAACTGTCGAGCATTTCTCCAGAGGGTTATCTTTATCCCCGTGTGTGACAACAGCAGCACCGAAACAAGCCGGACCTTGAGGTCCTGATCCAGCTTATCCAGGCTGCTCTGAGATCCTGTTTTCTTCTTAGGGCTCTCTGGTCCGGGCACGTCGTTGTAAAACACGCTGGCCCCAACGATGGAGCCTCCGTCTCTGGTTTTACCTCCGGAGAGGTTCACGCCGGCAGCACACCACAGCTGGAGCAGACACGGGTACAGTCAGACACAATGAGACACGCAGGACCACCGACACAAAACATGAGTTAAAGCTAGAAGCTATGTCCTTTCTACTGAACCAGAACCGCATCAACTACTCCAAGAGTCAGCCGCTCACAGTCTCACATGAAACTGCACACAACAAGTTCATGATTTCTGGAGCGAGACATTGCTGCTGACTTCTTCTTCTTTGAATAGATCTTTGTGGCCTTTTGAGCCCCACAAGCTGAGTGCCATCTAGTTGCATTACCCTGGAGAGACGGCCGATATCTCCCAAAACACTCAGTAACTTACACCAAGACCATCTAGACTGAGAAAACAGCACAAAAGATGAAAGAGGATTTGATTTCTAGCGGTGAGATTCTTAGTTTCAGGCGACTATACACTAACAGAAACCAACGTTTATATTGTATTCCATTTCTGCCTATAGATCCCCTGAATGCTACACACTGCCCCTTACATGTTGAGGACAAAAGCCGACTACACATTTTGATTTGCCGTTATTATCCACAAACAAGATGGAGGGAATACCTTCATGGAAGCATCTTTCTCATCCAGTGGTCTGAGGAAGACGGGAACAGGAAGATTCTTCACCTTGCTCTCCGTCTGACCACCGTTGGACTGGAGGATTACAAACAGGCTGTAGTATGATAAAGGACACCAGCTGGGCTACTGCCACAGGGTTTGTGCTCATCTCCTTACTTTGTATTTCTTGGGCAGACTCCAGCCGTAAGCCTGCACTCTGCCGTCCTCCTTCTGAACGTGGGCTTTCACCTGCTGGTACTGGGCCCTCTTCTGCTCCCGCCTGGACACCACGTTATCGGAGGCCACTCTGTGGGACGGACCAGAGGCTCACTAACAGAGACCGGAATTGCTTTCCCCCAAACGGACCCCTAGGAGGGCTTTCACACACAACCCGTTCGGCTCGCTGAAAACAAACTCTGGACCGACCCTGTTAGAGCGGTTCCTCTGAACGCCCTCAATAGAACCCTGGTGGACACAAACAACAGAACCGGGTCGGCTTCCCAGCTAACTCCCCTGCAGTTAATTTGGGGTTAAAGCAAACAAACCGAGAGACAGATGTGATTTCAGCTCGATTTTAAAAGCCTAACTTCTAATGACTCCATCTGCTGAGTCTGTTCAGGAATACATCTTATAGTTGCTCTGAATAAGGCCTTGTATGCGCCGTAGTTATTCAAATCTATATGAAAGCACATCAGCGTTGGCATTCTCCTGGTATTCTTGTCATTTACGCTTGATTCAAGCGTTTGATTCAAATCATCTTCTCACCCCAGATGAATAGCAATGAAAAGGACTTACTCCTCATTGAGGAAATCGAAGGCTTTGCTCTTGTCGCTGGGCAGCTGCTGCAGGGTGGTGCTCCTCTTCTTGACGGACGGCTGAACCTGAGAGGTGGGCGCGTTGTACTTGACGTTCACCGGCGCCTCCACCGCCGGCTTCTTGCCCGCTGCGCCCGACGAGCTGAACAAACGGCTGAAACTGGAAGCGTAAGGGTGGGGAAGTGGGGGGGAGGAAAAGAAGAAAAAAAAGAAGCACACAGACAAACGTATAGAGGGATGGACACAAGCAGCAGAAGACGTTGAACATGGAGAAACAAAACAACAGGTTCCCACACCAACACACACCAGAGTTCACACGGGGAGCACACACTGATGTGTGTGTCCCCATCGACCCGTCTCCTGAGCAGCAAAGCACCAGCTGGCCTCCGGGGTTAATGCACCAACGAGGACGTTAGTCAACAACACAGGGCAAAACTGGACAATGACACCTTTCATCCCCCAACACGCCTTTCATCACATCCTAATTCAGTTTATATTCAGCAACAGGTGTTACGCATGTTTCAAATGAATATGTTATTAGCAAATACTTTGAGCCTGTAACTTAGATGTAAGAAGAAAGGCTCTGAGCTTTGTGAGTGCATTTGCTTTGACCAAAACACCCATAGTCCTGCATTCCCTCCCATCTCCACATCAAACACCCCAACACACCTCCTGCACACAGACGTCACAACACCAGGAAGGATATAGAGGGACACACAGAAACAAGGTGGGAGAGATGGTGGATTTATCAGATTTTGCAAGTCTTATAAACACAACTGTGCCAAACACCTTCCCCGAATAATGTCCTCCTTCAAACCAAACTCATTCCTCATTAACACAACGAAGGAGAGCCGGGGTCAGATCACAGAGATTCTCTCAAAGGCTTCTGTCGTGCTTTTCTTTAGAAAACGGTTACTTCTGGGTTTTTTAACCCGGAACCTATTTTCCATTTTGTGTGACTAATGGGGACAACAATTTGTAAAGATACTTCAGTATTGAGTGAGAGCTGCAGCCGCGGAACGAGTTGGGAAGTAAATCGATCTGCAAACTCCTAACTGTCAATGTACGTCCTATAAGCAGCTTGTTTTTGCCATGGACGAGATTGTTACTAGAGTTTATTTTTTACCATGTTACTACGGAGAAAAATAAAATAAAACCTTTACCCCTCACTTGATCTGATCGGTTTGTTATTGCGTCCGACCAAATCTCGCTCACAGAGAAGACTCGTTCTGATAAACTGCAAGAGGTGACTTAAGAAAGCTGTGCGTCATCAGAAAGAGTTTCAATGTTTTGCTTCTTGGTTGGACACGAGCCTCGCTGCCCCGGCTGGCTTTCCTCTGTTAAGTGTTTGATTTCAAGATGAAAACAATTGAACCCCAGTCAAGATAGACACCGTTACCATGTCAAAGATTTACCTACATCCTGAGGACAACCACACAAACATGGAATACAAAAATGAAATGCATAAAAGTAAGACTTGGTAAGGTTGGTATTTGGGAGATCAACTGGTGAGTAAAGAGGAGCTTACAACTGCCAGAGGCTGGATTTCTTCTTCTCTGGAAGAGCTGGATTCTCCTTTGAAGCCCTGAGAGAGAAACACAATACTTTGAATCAAAGTGAATGCTTGAGAAGGAGCTTCACGATCCCCTGCTTTATTTCCACATGAAACTTCAAACCATATTCAGCCAATTTTGCTTCTGTAGTACAGCGTTGTACTTCCTCTGTGGTGCGTTAAAGGATCAAGGCAAAGGGAAACGGGAACAGTATTCAATTGCAACTGTGCATAATCATCAAATCATAGCTGTGTAGGAAGACACACATTTGAAATGCTTTATTGTTTCATCAGATTACTATTAAATCTTGGCTTTTTCTGGGAAATATGCAAAAACCACTAGTAGTAATGTACTATTCATACTTGGCAAAAGATGGTTAGGTGGTGGAAGTTACATCACTCTGTGATTTATGTTTGAAAAAGATAAGGAGCTTGTGTCTTTTTGTTGTCCAAAAAAAGAGTTAACTACTGCATCGTCTTCTTTTTTTAACAGTCATCAGAATCCACCAATTAGGCCTTTACTACCGTAAAACTTAAAAGAATGATCTCAATATTAAAATGCTCTTACATGCATTTGTCACTGATCAAAACAGAATATAATATTCTACAGTAATAAAAGACAAAAGGAGAGACTAGTGAGTACTTTGATACTTTTGTCGATGCTAATACTCTAGCGACATTTTGAATTGAAGTATTGTGCTTGTAATGGAATACTTTAAGACTACTGTATTTCTAGTAAAGGGATACGAGTACTTCGATGTCATCATCATATGAGAACACCATTGATTAATGTCCAGCATCCCACTAATGTAATAATACATGTGAGCTAAATTCTGTTTTTTCTTTGGAGAACTACTTACATTTTTTCTCTTTAACTGTGTGTGTTGTTTCTACATCAACAGGTATATTCAAAAGGTATCATGCCTGGTGCAATCAAATCTTCTTTAATGCCACCAATCAGAAACAATAACCAACTAGAAGGTTCCTCTAGTGTTTCAGCCCCACGGTGCTTCATACTGAACACCGTCTTACCGGATCATCTCAGTCCATCGGACCGCCTCCTGCAGCTCCATCAGCCTCTCCTTATACTGGTTCCTCTCCATCAGGACCCGGGCCATCTCCACCCTGGTGAAGCGCTTCCTCTGTGCCGTGGGCACGTCGCTCTGCAGGCACATCACCGGCATGAGAACACAGAGAAACACGATCCAGTGCATAGAATATGTTGAGTGACTTCTAACTGCTTCATGGGCTCTGAAATATTCATATTTAGAGATGCTTTAAAACGTCTACTGCTAGTACTCCATACAGGTGCATCACTCTCGGATCAAAACAAATCCCAAGAACTCACATCATCCTCATTGTCGTTCTTGACCTTCTGTTTGGCGTCCTCAAGCTCCGCTCGGATCCTACAAGCGAGCACACAGTCGTTTGCAACACGTTCGTACACTACACATGTCTAGATGTGTTTTGAGGGCAAACCAACTCACTTCTTGAGTTCGTCTTCCATTTCTTTGTTCTTGTCCTCCAGTCTGGACTTGGCCTGAGTGACGGCATCCAGCTCACCGCGCAGGACCTCCTTCTCACACGACAGCTCGTCCATTTGTGCTATCAGGTCGTTTTTTACCACGTTCAAAGCATTTCTGGAAAGCCACATGCATCTTATTAAACGTGTGACACCATCACCGAACACAGGGTGGCAGCACCGCCCCGTTTCTGAACATTGCATTGAGACGAACATCAATCTTAAGCATAAAGTGCAGTGGGACAACACCTCCTGGAAGAGGAGGACATGGCAACAGTCAGTGCATGAACGGGAAAAGAACAGCAATGAAAACGCCGTCTGTTATTGCCTCTGCTATCAGCTCTGATTAGTCCAGCCCTTCAGCTCCTACCTCGACAAGGCATTCTGGCCCCGAGGAAAATCCCAGTAAATACTCAAACCTAGCCGGTCCAGGACCAACAACCATGTTACTTTCAAAGTAATCCAAGTCTTCCTCATCCTGATGCTCGGTTTGAACTTGAAGCAGATAAATGCTTTGAGTTGCTGCCGCCTGATTGGCTGATTCGATATTCGACTTAAAGTGTTTGCAAATGTTTTATTTTATTATTATAATAATGTAATAATGTAAATGGATGGATGGATGGAATAATGTATGTGTTTGCCCGTAATTATTTTTAATGTTAAATGTTGTGTTGACCAGTTCTCCCATGTCAAATAGATCCTTGAACCTGGTTAAATAAAGGCTAAAGACGCTTACGCTGAACACAAATTGAGAACAAGAAACGATGACAACCAGCACATGCAGGAGAAACATGGGAACATGACCCACTAATGTCTGCAAAGGTCACGTAGCTGCTTCAGTGTTAAAGGTTCTCATCAAGTGTTTGTCGATTATCTTTTGATGGGGCACGTGAGTCAGAGATGGCTTTAGAGAAGAAAAGACAATGTGACACTGAGCACTGACTTGGTCTCCAGCAGCTGGGCGTTCTCATGGATGAGATGCTCTACCTCCCGACCCATACCTGAAAATGATGACATTTAATGTAAAGACAGTTTCATCTCACCGTGTGCTCCATCAATAAAGACGTGTTTCCTATGTCTGTCCTACTCACTGACATATTGTTCTTGAGTCTTACCTAGAAAGTTGTAGTCTGAGGGGTCATGCAACAAATCAGGAAGAGGTGCAAGAGACTGAGTAAGTTAAATGGTCTCATCTGAACTGAATCTCTAGTCTATGGCACGACTGGCCTTCACAACACAGTAGCACTACGCACTATTCTGCACATCCATCAGAAAGGCAGAGGGAACTGAATCGGGACAGAATCAAGGACACATCTGATGAGAATAAGGAGCTGGGGAGAATCTATTGATACACACCAGAAAACTCATCTGTAAGGACGATAAAGCCGCGACAGCCAAAGGAAAAGACAATTCAGTGAGTGTAGCAGTTTGCAAAAAGTGACTGCACAGTTAATAAAAGGTTGAGTCGGGAGGCTTCTCACCCAGCATGTCGGCTCCTTCGTCCATGTCTCCTATCAGGTCGTTGCCTGCAGACGACAGCTCCGCGAACAGAGAGTCGGTGTTGCGGTCGAACGCGAGATTCTCGATGCCGCCTTTCGTTGGCGTGCTGGATGGGGAGAGGAGGTCGGGCAAGAAGTGGAGGAAAAACGAGGCTCGTCAGGACAAAGGGGGGAAGGCGATATTGCAATAGGACTGATTAGCCAAAATATTGCCATCATAATAAAACGTGAACACTTTAAAACAGTTTAACACTTTTGGGAACAACCGGAATTATAATGTGTGCCATTAGTTTGGGCTCTCATTTTGAATGAGTTTTTCTTATCAAAATAGCCCATGAAAAGACCAAAAAAACAACAATGAATTGATTCTACCACAGGGATTCCCTCATATTAAACACAATAATTAGCCAGATAAATATGGGGATACCACAGAAACAGAGCTATGCCAGCTTTATCCTTTAACATATTCCACATGTTGAGATGTGAGGAGGACACAAAGAGATTCCTCGCTTTATGGTCAGGTGATGATAAAAAAGCTCATCATGAGTCCTGTACCTTGCTCCTCTGAAACCATCGAGGTCCATATCCAGCTCAGGGGTGGACTCTATAATGGCCTGCACCTCAGACTTCTCCCGGTTGTCTGCTTCATCTAATACAAGCAGCAGAGATTTTAAAAAGAACATGAAACACTGAAACAGAGGGCAGTGGGTGTTAAAATGTGTGACATTAGACGTTAGCTGTAAAGATCCTGACCATCAGGTCCCGGCTGACTCTGCTGCCCCTCCTGCACTGCCACAATGTTTTTACTGCTCTCCGGCTTCCCCCTGTTCCGGTCCAGGTTCTTGTTGAGCCCGTCGTAAACTTCCTGTTCTGTAGACCCAACATCGGCGGCAGCAGTGGACGGGGCTGTGACGGAGGCCGGCCCTCCACCCAGGTCGGAGTCGGGATTCATTCCTGCGGACGCTCCGTCACGGGGCGATAGCGGCACGGTGGACTGAGCGCCGTGTGCAGAGGTGGGGGTGTTCGATTGAGGGGTGCCCCCCTGAGAGGGCGTGGAGATGTTGGATTTGGACCCTCCCCCTTGTGAGGACACAGGGGTCCCACTTTTGGAGACACCTCCCTGTTTTGTTGGAGTGCTGGACTTGGAGCCTCTGCGGCTGAAACCGGACATTTCATCCTAAAAAGGTGGAGGAAGAGGAGAAGACGAGAGCCAGGGGAAAACAAAAGATAAGATGATGATCTTCATCAAGTCAACAATACATGCTTACTTATTAATATCAACCTGCCGCATTTTAAGCAGTAAATTAAGTTCCAAAATAAGCTAATAAGTTTCATTCATTTACTTCAAACTTCTTTCAGGAAAATGCAGCAACACACACATCGACATCTCTTCTCCTTAAATATAATGAAGTCAAAAACAAATAGATGTTTAAAAACCAACTGTGTCAAACCGTGTGCACCTTCCCATGCAGCTCAAACTAGGGATGCAACGATACCACTTTTTACAAACCGATACGAGTACGAGTATTTTTATTTGTGTACTTGCCGATACCGATACTTCTTAGATTTGGTCTCCATGAAAGTGCAATTAATTTGGAGGCAGATTTTATTTTATCCTCTGCAGATTATGTCAAGCCTATAGTACAAAATTAACAGAAGGCTATCCCAAGCTTTAAACTTCTTGTGGAAGTCCCTCTAATGTCGGACCATAAAACGCCCCGTGTCCGGGTTCATAATGTAAGCGATAATATTAGGTATGAGCAATTATATAGGAAGCTGTGTTCCAAGTTATGTTTCCGGTGCTTTTATTGTGGAGGGAGAAACGGAAAGGAAAAGAGGAGTGGAATTGTGGGATATACGTGTGTGAAGGAGATAAAAAAGTGTTTCAAGTTACCCTGCAGCGTGTTTTCATTTTATTAGAATTACAAATATAGACACACAACAGACACTCGGCTACAATAATATCATCCGTAGCCGCACAACAGCGTCTGAATGAGGCCGCTGCCAGCGCTACTTCTGGTGGATCAGCAACAGTTTGATTCAAACCGGCAGGACGGCGGTCATTTTTTACTGTGTGAACGCGACGCACATTACTCTACACACCTTGCTGCAAGAGCTGCAAGAGAGCGACGAAAGAGCCGTATGCGGCTCTGGATCACGGGTTGCCGACCCCTGCCCTAGACGTTGAAGTCAGGTAGGACAACAAATCTTTTTCTCCACAAAGCGCGACCAGTTTGTTGTAGCGAAATACTGTTGAGTGGTATCGGTTCTTGGTATCGACAATTGAAATCGATACGAGTACGAGTATTTTAACGCAGTATCGACCCCCGATACAGGTATCGGTGCATCCCTAGCTCAAACCAACACAAACCAAACCACACCATGCAACACAAATCAGATCCATTCTGCCGATGTACAACCACAATCAAAACTTGTGATGAAATGATGAAACAGCCTTGAAAAAGGGCCAGTGTGGGATTTAGTGGCATCTAGTGGTGAGGTTGCAGATCGCAACCAACTGAATAACTAACTCTCCCTTTCAAGGACTGCGATAACGAAGGCCGTGCGTGTAGGAGAACTACGGTGGCCTTCAGGCAACATACATTTATTTTTTTTAAGTGAAAAGCTCTCGTTAGAGCCAGTGTTTGGTTTGTCCGTTCTGGGCTACTGTAGAAACGCGGCAGCCTCTGTGAAGAGGACCCGCTCCCTGTGGCTCATTCTAAGATGACCAAAAACAATCATTA
>CM042235.1:21421405-21606405 GCA_023566465.1 Cottus gobio
CTTATGTCTCAACAGGATTTGGAGAAACTTGTTCATGCATTTATCTTCAGTAGACTTGACTACTGTAACGGTGTGTTCACAGGTCTCAGTAAAAAGTCAATCAGAAAGCTGCAGCTGATTCAGAACGCTGCAGCTCGAGTCCTCACTAAGACCAGGAGAGTGGATCACATCACTCCAGTTCTGAGGTCTTTGCACTGGCTTCCTGTCCAACAAAGAATTGACTTTAAAATCCTGCTGCTGGTTTATAAAGCCTTGAATGGTTTAGGGCCTAAATACATTAGTGATCTGCTGCTGCCTTATGAACCAACTCGACCCCTCAGGTCGTCTGGGACGGGTCTACTTCCTGTTCCAAGAGTCAGAACTAAACACGGAGAGGCAGCGTTCAGCTTTTCTGCTCCACACATCTGGAACAAGGTCCCTGAGAGCTGCAGGTCTGCAGAGACCCTCAGCCTCTTTAAATCCAGACTGAAGACCTTTCTGTTTGCTGTTGCCTTTAATTAAACCAGATTCCTCATCTTACTACTGCATTTTATATCTTAAACTGCACTGCAACTTTTATTCAATTCTGTATCTATCTATTTCTGCTTTTTGCCTTCTAACTGTTTTTTATTGTTTTAATGATTGTTCTTAATTGTTTTTAAATCTTTTATTTTGGATTGTGTAATTGTTTTTAATTGTTTTTAAATCTTTTATTCTGCATTGTGTTTTTATGCTTTTAATGGCTGTATGTGAAGCACTTTGAATCACCTTGTGTTGAAATGTGCTATACAAATAAACTTGCCTTGCCTTGCCTTGCCTATGTATCCATGTATGTATCCATGTATGTATCCGTGTATGTATCCGTGTATGTATCTGTGTATGTATCTGTGTATGTATCTGTGTATGTATCTGTGTATGTATCTGTGTATGTATCCATGTATGTATCCATGTATGTATCCGTGTATGTATCCGTGTATGTATCTGTGTATGTATCTGTGTATGTATCCGTGTATGTATCCGTGTATGTATCCGTGTATGTATCTGTGTATGTATCTGTGTATGTATCTGTGTATGTATCTGTGTATGTATCGGTGTATGGCTTCTTCTAGTACACAAAGGCTTACAAGGATGTAAGAATTCAAATTAATAGGATATCCAGCGCTAATCACTCCAAGGTTTCATTAGTTCTAAGCAGCCTTTCGTGGCACGCAGAACTGTCTAATCCTGTATTGTTTTGATCCGGTAATGCCAGTGGCTTCAGTCCTATAAATAGCACGGGGCCTGGTGGAAAAGAATCAATCGCATATCAACAAAGCATCCACACGGAAGGATCACCTTGAAAACAGACTTTCACAGACATTGAGCGAGATAATATTCAGGATGAAGCTTTCCGTTTTTTCTTAAATATACATATGTATGTATGTTGGCCATCTGTCTGACAACAGATGGGATTACTTCCTCTTTTTGCCATCCCTATATAGAGTGCTGCAGAGAAGATGTATTTTTTTTTATTGGCAGTTAGCGTCACACTGGTTCCCTCGACAAAAGTCCAAATGGGGATTGTTTTCCCAATGGCTTTTGAATCATTGCAGAAAATGGCTCTGTGGCAAAAGCAGTCAGCCGATAGGAGGGACGCTGCCCTCCACTGCTGCTCTGCTGATAAAGGCTGGCTCTTCCCCAAACCCTCCGAAAAGATTCTCACACACACACACATCACATGGGGAGAGGGAGGGGATTATTAACTGTAACTCTTTGGAAAACATCAAGTCGGAGGACCAAAACACAAAGGCGCTGTATTTCTGTACTGAGGGGGCCGGTGAACAAGTTGTGTGAGAAAGAAATACTGCGACATCTGTATTGTTCTGCAGGACTTAGGGTGAGAATCATCGCACCGGCTGCCAGCTATGACGCGGATCCAAAACAGGACCTGGTAACGTCAGTCAAAGGGAAGGTTATCAAAACTCAAACCCCTAAAACGTCCATCTGACCCTGTACAAGTGTAACAATGGCAAATGAATACTTATTAGGCGGCTATTAATATTCATAGCGGAGCCTTGCTTGGAGCATGGTTTCCAACCGCAACAATGTGAAGACACTCTGTCCTTCCCACCTCCCATGAGGTTAAAGGCAGGCCCCCGGATGGTACCACTGCTCGCTGGGCTCCATGCCACCCCGACACACACACACACACACACACACACACACACACACACACACACACACACACACACACACACACACACACACACACACACACACACACACACACACACACACACACACACACACACACACACACACACACACACACACACACACACACACACACACACACACACACACACACACACACACACTTTCTCTCTGAAAAGAAACGCACCATTTCCTTTGGCGTTTTCCTGGCACTGAGTGTTTGCATTTAGTTTTTCCACAACCTCTTTTTAAAAGTGAACCGGGGATGATGTCACCAGTCCGATCCGTGGGAAGTACTACAAGCCAACTTCAGACAGAAACTTTACACTTTATAACTAGTGAAAAGAAAAGAAAAGCGTCACTTTGAACCTTGAGGCTGGCGTTGGACCGCGGGTGGCTGAGGTTGTTGAATCTCCACGACTCAGAAGGGGTGTCCACAGGTTCCCTCGGGAGGTCAGAGGGCACACCATCCGTCCCGGGAAGCTGGAAGATGCCCATAGAGATGGGACGCTCCTTTCTGGACACAGAAAAGGAAGGAGGGATGATTTAAAAAAGGGATACGAGTAGTAAAAGACGGGGGACAAACAATCAGTGGGATACGTCTTCTGGGAACCAAAGAGTGCTGGACAGCCTCTTAGAAGAGAAATAAAGCTGGCGGCCTCAAACTCCATCCCCTCCCACGTATTAGATCGGGCAATAACACGAATGCATCTGTATCCGTCTCTATGGCCCATGAGATGTATTGTGTGGCATCAGGAGGTCGGCCAACAACTGACTATGAACAAATGTCTGTCACCATCCCGGCTCTCATGAATAACACCAGCTCACTTTTGCATGGAGGTGTGTTATTCAAGCTCCCATTTCACAACGACTCCAAAGCCCTGAACGTCTGATAATACTCCGTAACGCCAAAGGAACGCGTTGAATCAAATACCCATCAGCCTCCACTGCACCAGAGGCAGTTATTCTCACTCCAGTGGCGAGGTATGGCAAAACAAACTAAAACATAGCACAGTCCAGCAGAACAATGGCTGCCACTGAAAAGACCGCGATGAAAGGCAGCAGCCCAGAAACAATGGACACACCACCTTATTGAGAGGAAGAGGTCACATGCAGGCCACTGATGGCAGCCACTGCTGCTTTCACTATTGGAACTGAGGAAGAAAACACACACATGCTCATGCATTGGTCCTCCACTACACTTTCATCTTTGAAAACATTGTAATTAAATCATGAGAATAACCATAAACCCTATAAACTGTGGCGACATATCTAAAGGGCGACGTCGTCTTCCAGATATGACTCTGCCATCTCCCCCCTCCCCTCTCTTGACCTACTTTTTAGAGTGCAGTCTCACACTGTCTGCCTGCATCACACCCACATGGCAGCAACACAACAACCACATGGCTACAGATCACAGCCGGGAGGGGATACATTGATCCGTCACACATTAAAGAGAACATACACACACACAAGTTGTACCTGCTGGCCCTGGGTAAGGAGGGTAAGGAAGGCAGGGCAGGTAAGCCGCCGGTGGCCACCGAGTAGTGAACCAGCAGCAGCACTGACAGAGAGACCAGCACGGCAGAGTTGATGACCACCGCTCCCCCTACGAAGCCGAAAACAAACAGCAGCATACACCCGGGGCTCATGGCCCCCCCCAGATCATGGCCCAGTGCCTCGATGCAGGACCAGTGGGGTTGGGGAGTGTGGGGGGCGACTGGCTCACTGAAGCACCAAATCCACCTCGGCAGACCTCCGATTGGACATTAATAACCACTTGTAAAGTCCATCCACACCGGGGGTCAAAGACCCGGTCCAGCAGGCGGCGTGTTCGGTGGCTCGACCGGGAGGCAGACGGAGGGTGGGAGCGGGTCGGAGGCAGAACAGCGGCGGTCCCAAAATGGTAATCCCGGTGGCCTCCGCAGCACTAATTGATTGAAAGCAGAGTGGCGGGTCATCCACAGAGAGGAGGGAGGGGCTGTAGCTCCTCCTCCACCCTTCCTCTCCTCTGAGGCGACGCAGCTGCCGCTGGTCGGTCTACAAAGCTGTGACGCGCTCCGTTTGAAGGCCACCCTTCCTCATCTCTCGGTGGGTGCTGAGGCAGCTCGTTTCAGAGCCTCTTCTCTTCCCTGCAGCTTATTGGCTGTGAAACAGGGGGCTGGTCAAAAAGTGTGTATGCGTGTGAGAAAGAGGGAGGGAGGCTGGCAGCGCTGTCTGGGGGGGGGCTTATTGACAGTCAGCCTAGGATAAGCATGTTTCACTATCTGAAGTTACTTCTAGTCTTCTCTATTCTTCTTTCTGAACACTTTTAAGATCAATTGATGGAAATGTAGGCTCTGAAGCAGTTAGTCCAAATGAAGTTTGGATTAAAATAGCCCTCTGCTTGAAAAGATATCGTGTTATCAACATTCAAAATTACCCAAATTTCCCTGCTGTGGGACACAAAAGTCACAGTTAAAACACATTCCTACAATTAAAACTTCAGGGGCATTCAGCTCGTCGTTAAGGACACATCCATTTCCTCAAAAGGTGCAGCCAGCTGGTTCAATAAGTTGAATGGAGCTTATCCAACAGCTGATGGATGCTCACTTATTTATTTATTTTTTAAATCTGTGAGGCTGTGCTTGAGTTAAATGCTGACATCTGATGTTTAGCAGGTTCAATGCCATCGATTAGCATTTTAGCATGTTAGTACTTTTTGATTTAGTATAATATATAATATATTTAAATAAGCACTAAACAGCAGAGGGTGATGGGAAAATGTCTTTAGCTTTGCAGGTATTTGGTCATGAACCCAAAGTATGAGGCATAGTGACATGAAAGTGAATATTAGCAGCATTTCATCCATCCATCCATCCACAATGCTGAAAATATAAATCATGATATTCGTTATATATTCTTATATTCTTGTCTATGAAACATGTTCAGGTTACTTAAGGTCAGAATAACAGATCATGAAGCTGTAGATGTCCCTGGGAAACAGTTGTCTGTCTAGACTAGATACACGCTGGGCACCGCCACAACACTCACATGTTATCATTATGGTAGACCAGGTGCAGTAGACTGGCCATGGACGCCCCAGTCTTGTGAGACAAGGAGAGGACATGTGTCTTTCCTCCTCGTTGAAGGGTTAGAGCCAATTAGATGTTAGGATGATGCGATGAAACCTGTGACGGAAATCTGTGTATAAAACAGCCGAACATCCGGTTGTGGTGGAAGTTTGTTTGGTTTCCAACCTGTGTGTTGACGAAACGACTCCCTGCTCTTGCAATTGCAGCGCTTATACTTTGCTTGTGACCAGAGAAATAAATCTACCAAAATGAGAGAAGTTGTTCGGCTGAATTCTTCCGGAGTTTCTACCAAGCATCCAATTTGGAATACGCTAACAATACCAACCTCGTGATGAAATGGCTGACCTCCTACGGTAGAAATAATCTGCAAGTGAGCAATCAACCACAAATCCCTCGTCATCCCGTGGAGGAGATTACTCAGAGCAGCCCTGATCGACACAGGTCCACTGGATTCCTTTTGCAGTTTATAATGGTGTCCATCCACACTTTCTCTTCTCATCACCATTTCATGTCACAATTCTCTCACAACATGAATCTTTCCCAATATCGTCCCTCAGAACAGTTTTACAGTCACTTTCAAATTCAGATTTTCCAGTTGTTTTTTCTTCTTTGCTCAATTTCCCGGCCGAGACAGATTCCGACGGTGGGATCTGACGGTGGTTAAATCTACTAGAAAACAGGGTAATGAAACCAGGAGACTCACTCTTAGAACATGCCTTGAAATGCAATTTCTACTGAGGGTGAGCGTAATGACGGGGAGATATTTGCACTTGAAATCAATGGAATTTCCATTTAGTAAAGTTCACATGCATAAAGCGTTAAGATCTTAAAAACAAACCGGACACTGTTACTTAAAATCAAGACAATCTTAGACCCCCTTAGTCCTGAAATACCCTGGAGATCAACTGCCTATGAAACAGTGTCCACACACACACACACACACACACACACACACACACACACACACACACACACACACACACACACACACACACACACACACACACACACACACACACACACACACACACACACACACACACACCGTGTTCTGGCCGGTGCGCCTGCCTCAGAGGGCTCTGCTGCGGTGGCATGTTGGTGTTTCGTTCGCTCCAGGTGCTCCATGTAGCTGTGGATCATCTGGAAGGTGTGGAGCACAGGAAGAGTCGGGAGTTAGCTAACATAGACGACAGTATTTGAATCTCCAAAAGGCCTGTGCTTCTAAAAAGGGATTTGGGAAAAACCTAAAATGTTGCCCCCAAACTACGGTATATGTGCTGGTAACTGTGTCATCTTTAACATGAGATCATGTGTAGACATGGCTGTGACCGTTAGTCTCAGTAAATGATGCAGGTGTAGCAGCAGTGTGGAGGTGACGGCTTCTCCATTCAGCATTATTCAGATCAGCAGTTGGCTGCTGAGGCCCAAGAGCATCTGTTGCTGATGAATAATGGCTAACGGACCAATGCGGAGCGATGGCTGAAACATAATTCATGTTTTAATATACTTCAACTAGCCCACTCCAGTCCACACCACTCACAGTGCAGCCATTCAAATGTGTCCCCTCTTCAACCCTTTATTAGTCGTGTTTTAAGCAAAAAAAATAAAATAATTTTAAGCAAACGTTTGAAATGTAATCAAGATAAAGAAAAAATAAAATGCCAATTAGGCCTGTGTCCATTAGCTGGTTTGGAGCTCATAAAGAAGGCTGCACACTTTCGCCAGAGGTTGGCAGTGTGGGCTGCACTACTACAATGCATGGGATCTGCCAGAATAGAGTACGGAAGAAGTCAAGGATGTTGATTGTTCTTTCATGTCAGCTGGTATAGTGTGTGTGTGTGTGTGTGTGTGTGTGTGTGTCCGGGAAGTCACAGACAGTGGAAACAGCTGATCAGTCATGTGATTTAATTGATACCTCAAGACCGCAACTCAAGCCCATTCTCATATTTCTGCAGATAACGTATGTTGAGTGGGGTCACAGTGAATTACTGGATTCATTAATTAATCGTTTCAATCACAGTTAACAGGTAATAAAGCCAGATAAGTTCCTCACCCAGGTCAAAATTGAGTCACTCACCATCTCTAATATGTTCCACTATTATTTAATATTTTTATTTCAAAATCTAATAAATGAACATAGACCTTATTGGTTATTGTGTTGTGAAAGGAGTATACTGTATGTGTGCACACACGCCCCCCGGCCTAGACGGGCCTACCTCCGTGTGCCTCTGATGAAGGCTGTTATACTCCTTCTTGAGCTCCGCCTCCCTCTCGTCCAATCTGCCAACTGGACAAAAAAATAAGAGACAATTATTTTAAAGTGCATGTGATTAAACAAGTCACAGGATGGAGGGCAAGATCTACTGACAGGCAAAACTGCAGTTGTTCTACAGGAAGAGGAGCAGCTGCAATACCATGCAGGGCCAGAGGAGGGCCACCTGGCACCACTAACCCCTCAGAGCCTTCAGGACTCCTTTCACCTCTGAATCAGACTGAAGTCAAACTCATGGAAACAATCCTCATCAACAAGTTTCATTTTAATGTGTGTGCTTTGTGAAGGTAAATGCAACCTTGGGGTGAAGAATGGAAATTAATGTAGTCTCCTCAAAAGGACTGCGGCTCAGTGGTTGGCAAGTCTGTCTTTCAATCAGGTGGTTCGATCCCAGCCTCCAGTAGTCCATGTTGTTGTGTCCTTGAGCAAGACACTTAACCCTCATTGCTCACCGTTGCTGTGTCTACGGTCTACTGTATATCATGTAAGTCACTTTGGATAAAAGCGTCAGCTAAATGAAATGTGATGTAATAAACTACAGATTAGAAACGTTCCACCCGAGCAACCGCCGACCTCAGCTGTTTGTGGTTCTCGGGTGACATCAGTTTGTAGCCAAAACAGCCCGACTCAGTCTCTGTGTGTTTTTCAGATCCCGGCCCAACTAAAAGATCTTCAGGTAGACAGCGGCACTTCAAACGTGACAACTCGTTCTCTGGGCCTTTCATGCTTCATGCTCTGCAGCTCAGTTTTTTAAGTCAGAAATAACTTCTCAGGTGTTTAAGAACCAAGTACAGGATTTAGAGGGGAAACACCTGCTCGATGAGAACAGCAGCTGCAGCGATTCTGTGAGCGGCTGATAGAGGAACTAGTGGTTGAAGAGCGGAGCAGAAACTACCCAGGTCAGATGGAGAGAGTAAGAAGGAAGCAGTCTTTAAAGGGACCCCACATGAAAAGCCTGAATACGTCCCGATGAAAGAACCGATCTCTGAATGTCAAAGTGAAAGAAAGAAGAAAGAAAACAAGTGCTTGTCTGTTTACTGTTGAGTCGTTGTGGCCACAACATGTTATTTTATGGGGAATATTTCTGTCTGTCCGACTTGGTTTGGGAATTATTTGATGAATGTCAAAATCAACTCTACTGACCCGTCGCCTGGACTAAAACTTGCACAAACCCCGATTATTTTTAATATTGATTAAAAACAGGCTTTGTAATCTTGAGCAAATAGCAAGAGTACGCCGTTTTAAAATGATCCAATTAAAAAACACACAGGCCAGTATTTCCCCCAAAAAGTAGCAAGCAGAATGAGCTCCAAAAGTCTCACTTTTAGCAAAAAGATTTGTCAAGTTCAATTCAATTCAGTTTATTTTGTATAGCCCAAAATCACAAATACAAATTTTCCTCTGAGGGCTGAAGTCACGGACAGCTCGTGCCGCCGGGCCTCTCTCCGAAGCCCCTCCCCAAAATCATCGTAATGAACATAAACAACGAATACGACTTGTTGTGGTACAATCGGGCCGAAATAAACAATTGGACTGACTTAATACAGAGACATCCATTGATCCATTGAACGGATTTCATTTTTTATTTGAGATACCAATCCTAGCTTTGATCTGCTAATTTATTTATACTACTAATCAATTAATCGTTAGGTCTGTAAAATGTAAAAATATAGGTGAAATAATTACAATAATAAACATCCCAAATCCTTCGGTTTTCCCATGTGTAATGAAACCAGAAAATGAAGTTGACAGTGTTCACACATGTCGCCCCCGTGTGAACCACCTCGTGCTGCTGCTAGTCGGTCCACATGCATCATTACAGACGGAGTGAAACCCAAACAGAAACAAGGGAAGTCAAAAGAAATAAAAAAAGACAAGCTCTCAGTTTCCATTAGCATGTCCCAGTCCTGCGGTGGAACAAACAGGCTCACACACACTGTCAACCAGTGCAGTCAGGCTCACACACACTGTCAACCAGTGCAGTCAGGCTCACACACACTGTCAACCAGTGCAGTCAGGCTCACACACACTGTCAACCAGTGCAGTCAGGCTCACACACACTGTCAACCAGTGCAGTCAGGCTCACACACACTGTCAACCAGTGCAGTCAGGCTCACACACACTGTCAACCAGTGCAGTCAGGCTCACACACACTGTCAACCAGTGCAGTCAGGCTCACACACACTGTCAACCAGTGCAGTCAGGCTCACACACACTGTCAACCAGTGCAGTCAGGCTCACACACACTGTCAACCAGTGCAGTCAGGCTCACACACACTGTCAACCAGTGCAGTCAGGCTCACATCATGAGGTCTTTTGATGGCTGGTAAAACTAACGCCTCCCTTGAGACTCCAGGAAGACTGAAGTCTTTCCTGAACCATTACAAGTCTTTCCTAGCTCAGGAAAAGACTTGATGATCAGTCACTATTTCTCCCCGGGAATGTTTTAGACTTTTAGTTGTTCTTTTGATTTAGAAACACAGAATGCGAATAAAAGATAAATATTACAAGGTCGTCAGAGCCGTGGCTCCCTAAACTCCTCGCTGAACGTCTGAGACTTTACAGTATAAAGTAGTTAAGTAAGGCTAAACCAGCGTCTGAGGACTTACTCTGATCCGCATAGTTTTTCGTCTTCAGCTCCAGCTGACGCGTGTGCGACTCCAACCCCACCACTCGAGTCTGGAGATCCTTCTTCTCGCCGTCCTGGGAGTCCTCCAAAGCAATGTACCTCTGCGGATAAAGACGGGAAACAGAGGGAAGGACAGGAGCGTTTGTTAATCGAAGCTTTGGAGTTTGCGTGAGCGCTGTAAACCGTGTGAAACCCCCGGTACGAGGGACTGATGGGAGGATGTGTCTACAGCAGCAGGAGACAGAAATGTCAGTTCCTCTTAGCCTTCTGACATCTGCTTCACCATCGATGACACAGAGCCCCTTTCGAGTGTTGAGTTTGGGGCTGAAATGGAGCCATTATTGATTAAATTCTGCATTTGTGTTGGAGTGCGAGTGAGAAATAAAGACCAGCTCATGCCAGCAACAGTATCAACAGTGAGACCAGGGGGGTCCAAAATAGAGCATCTGTCCATTGTGAAAGTCATTTAAGCTGCACAACAGGTGCACATCGCCAGCCTTCTCACCAAAACAAAAACCGGCGACAGCCTGTGTGTGTGTGTGTGTGTGTGTGTGTGTGTGTGTGTGTACACACAGACACAGTTTCATAGGCAGTTGATCTCCAGGGGGTTTCAGGGCTAAGACCTCTATGACTGTCCAACAGGAGAAACTAAATCACAAAGCACACTGGGCAACACTCACCGATGATGACAGAAATGAACGTGATCTGTTACCATAGAGAGAAAGATGTGTGTCAGTGATCAGGGTCAAGAGAGAGCATGGACACTGGGGACTTTAACCCAGTTTCCTAAAACCCATCTCCAGCTACACTTTGCTTGTGAAGAGATCAGATGGAACTTTAACGAGCTGCGACGGAGACTGGGTCTCTGATCAGGACAAGTATCCAAAGAAAGTGAAGAAGAACTAGAACTAGAGTAAATGCGGATATCAAAACGGACTTTAATGGCAAGGTCCCTCAAGGCTCGGTCCTCGGTCCTCTCCTCTTCTCCCTGTACACCAACTCTCTTGGCTCCGTCATTCGCTCGCATGGCTTTTCCTACCATAGCTATGCTGATGACACCCAACTGATCCTCTCGTTTCCCCAATCGGAAACACAGGTAGCAGCACGAATCTCTGCCTGTCTGACCGACATTTCACAATGGATGTCCACACATCACCTGAAAATTAACCCTGACAAGACGGAATTACTTCTCCTTCCAGGGAAAGTCTCTCCCACTCACAACCTGAAGATTACTTTCAACAACTCAGTCTTGGCCCCGACCCCGACTGCCAGGAACCTCGGTGTGACCCTTGACAGTCAACTCTCCCTGACTGCCAACATTACCGCAACAACTCGTTCCTGCAGATTCATGCTGCATAACATCAGGAGAATACGTCCACTTCTCACCCAGAAGGCGGCACAGGTTCTCGTCCAGGCTCTGGTCATCTCGCGTCTAGACTATTGTAACTCCCTCCTGGCGGGTCTACCTGCTGGTGCCATCCGACCTTTGCAGCTCATCCAGAATGCAGCAGCTCGACTGGTCTTTAACCTCCTGAAATTCACCCACACTACTCCGCTCCTCCACGACCTTCACTGGTTACCGGTGGCCGCCCGCATCCGCTTCAAAACATTGGTACTGGCGTACCGTGCTACGAACAGATCTGGTCCAGTCTACATCCAGGACATGGTAAAACCTTACACCCCAACTCGTGCGCTCCGCTCGGCTTCTGCCAATCGGCTTGTAGCTCCGTCACTGAGAGCTAAACACTCCACAAAGTCTCGACTGTTCTCTGTCCTGGCTCCTCGATGGTGGAATGAGCTCCCCATTGACATCAGGACATCAGAAAGTCTCTACATCTTCCGTCACAAACTAAAAACACATCTTTTCCGACTATACCTTGAATAAAGGATGTAGCACTTTAGTAGCACTGGAATGGCTCTTACTGATAGCACTTTGTAGTTGAACTTTTTGATGAAATTGTACCTTCTTGATTGTTGTTGTTCTGATTCTTGTTTGTAACCGTAGAATGCACTTATTGTAAGTCGCTTTGGATAAAAGCGTCAGCTAAATGAAATGTAATGGAACGCTAAAAATAAATGAGAAAAAGGGACGTTAAAGGAACAGTGCACCCCAAAATCAAAAGCACGTATTATTCCTCTAATCTGTAGTGCCGTTTATCAATCTAAATTGTTTTGGTGCAAGAGTTTGAGAGATACTGTATTTCTTGCGTGAACTGCTCTCAACTAGGTCGGTACATAATGTTGACTCACCAAATCAATAAGAGGCCATCTTTGATTTTGGGGTCAAACGTCCCTTTACATTCAAGCGGTTCTGACACGTAATTGTGAACAACCTAACAATACTAAATATTAAAAATAAGAATCATAAGTGTTTTTGTTTCCTTATTGATGCCTCAGCTGATTGCAGAGTCAGGTGTCTGATCCTGTAAACATGCAGTCTTGTGACGCTCAGTGGATAAGAGGTGCCCTGCAGCCGGGCCCTGGGCTGCTGGAAGTCATCTGCAAGGAGATGAGGGTCGCCTGAGCTCCCCGCCACAAAACAGCCTCTGTTTTTCAGACACACATCACATGAGGACTGGCGGTGTCGAACAAAAAGGTGTTTCTTCTTCTTTGGTCGATGGGCTGACATGTTTTTCTCCGCCTTTGGGCTCATAAAGCTCACAAAGACAAAAGATATGAATAGATTTTGCCTTATTGTGAAATGTAATTAGTTAGGGGGTTGAAAGATTTACAACTCAAGCACTGAGGTATTGGTAATAATGCAGCATTTCCCATGTAAACCTACTAAGAGCATTAACATAGCATTGGGCTGGACTCCAGACTTCACTGCAGGGTTCATGGTAGGCGGTGCCCTCTAATCTGCTACTGGACAACGCAAAACAGGTACTAGCCTCAGTTTCTGATTGTTCCAAACTGGGGTCGAAAAAGCATTTGACGACAGATTTGAACCAGTTGAGTAGCGCACTGTACGGACGGCACATGTTGACGTGCCAATGACGCCCGACTGCATCGTCACGTTCTTAGAGAACAACTCCCAACATCTTCCTCCTCGCACTCCTCATGTGACCGGGAAGGAGGCTTGTGCATATGACAACGCTCCAGAATGAGTGTTTCAGTATTTTAACATGCACTCTTCCCCCTACACTGCATGTATAATGCTCCCTTTGTCTCCGAGAGCCCACACACACACACACACACAAGTGTGTGCGCACCCACTTAGACAGGGCGCCACTGTATTGGCACTCAATTGACAGAGATAAATCAACTCCTTTTCACGTTTTTTGGCTGTGGGTTGATGATCATGAGGCATCTCGGACAACACGGGTAAGTAAGGCCTTAGTCCCCCACACCAAAAAATATATAAATAATATTAATATTCTTGTTCTGAGAGAAAAAAAGTCTGAATCATCAACTGGGGATCATGAATGTCTGTACATAAATGGCGATCCAATAGTTAACAAGATCTATTTTTATTTTCTTCTGGAACAAAGTGAGGGAGGGCCCACACCCATCTGATCGGCCTATGCTACGCTGTGTAACTCATGTGTGTTACTAGATGTCGATGGTCCACGATGCTCAATCAGCTGGCCTTATACGCGAGTGAGCTGTGGCTGTTTGCCGGTCAGCAGACGACCCCAAGAGGCCAAAAGAACTGGAGGGAAGTGCAGTTTCCCCCCCAAGAATTTCCTGCCTCGCCTTTTCCTCTCCTCTGGCGAGACACACTACTAAAGAGGAAGCTATTCCTCTGGGCTCGGAGCAGTGAAAAGCAGGATCTGGCTCGTACAATGCGTTTGTTTGGTGAGATTGATGTGCTTCTTTGCTTCAGAGCGACTTGTCACCCAAAGAGAGCTCAGATCAGTAACGGGGTCCATGCTGCGCTGCCTCCGCTGAGTCGGTGGCTGCTTGTGAGACGAGCTAGCCGTGTGCAATGTGACTGGAATCAACCCAGCGGAGGGATTAGGAGATGAGGGAGCTGTGTATGTTTGTTGTGTATGTTTGTATGTCTCGACATGTCGGTGCGCACACAGACTTGCACTGACCATCGCCTGTTTAAGCTCCTACTATCGATGATATTCGTCCACACTTTCAAATACTTTTCCATTTAGCGGCTCTCTGGAACTCACTGAACAGTGACGTAAGCCTTTTTCAAATTTTGCCAGATAACCTTTTTTTGTTATTTTTTAGTAAACGCCAAATATTTGAGAGTTCGTTCCCAACAAATATCTTCTTGTGCTCAGTGGCAGCTTTTCATTGACTATGACCTAAGAAGTGGACGTAGTCACTGTGACGTTGATTATTGGTTTGTGGGCTATGTTTTGGTTTCATTTTTGCAACCAGAAGTAACACGAGAGGGTGGAGGCAAGTTCAACCGGACGCTTTATGAGATATTGTTACAAAAACGACACAATTATCTTTTATTGAACTGAAAACAACGTGAAAAGGTTAAAGTTCGGAGACGAAAACACGACAACTCCCAGACTTGACAATGTCGTGGTAGCGACCTGTCGATCACATGGTAGCCCCGCCCTCTCTGCTTTATGGTCTGTTTGACTCTAAATGAGCATAATCTACTAAATGAACATCATGCTGTATTGAAGAAGACTTGAAACTAGAGATTGAGACATAAACTCATGTTTACAATGTTTACTGAGGGAATACATCAAGAGAGAAGTAGAGTCATTTATATAGACTTCTATACAACCAGAGGAGTCGCCCCCTGGTGGTCAGGAGAGAGAATGCAGCTTTAACACATGAAGCATAGACTTCTATACAACCAGAGGAGTCGCCCCCTGGTGGCCATTAGAAATAATTCAAGTTCAAGGAACTTCAGCATTGGCTTCACTTTTCAAAACAGAGGTTGCCTGTAAGTCCTTTGACTTGGCTGAAGTGACTTCTTACAGATAAACAGAATCATTGCAAATCAGAACAAGTCCCTCAGCTTACTTTAGAAAGATCTGGTGTGTGGAGTCACTAAATGGTTCAATTTGTATTTTCACCAAATTCTATCATAAATCAAAAAGCACACACATTGGTGAATATACCCACAAAAAGCTGTTTTAAAAAAGTAACATTTGTAAGATTTACAATGTTTTAATTTAGCTTTTTTGCAACATACATGTGTGCTTTATACTGATTAAATTTGCTTCAATAAAGATCTTTTTTGTTTTAAGTTTGACTTCTATGAATGACCCGTTTAAAAGCATTATCAAAATAAACATCTCCCCATCAAATACTTAGTCAGATTGTCAAGCTCATTGATTTATTCATTGATCAGATATTTCCCTAACCTCTATTAGAAAGCATCATCACCGTGGTCCTGGCACAGCCACGACCCCTGAATGCCACATCCTGCACTGAACTGGAACAGAAGCTGACCTCCAGAGGATGTGGAGTCACAAGGGCGAGACCCGGGACATCGTCCCAGCGTAAGTAGATCACTGATCACACCAACATGACAGCCAACAGGTTTTCCCGCTTAGTGAGGAACCAGTTCTTGACGAGATCGGGTATTTGACACACAGCATCGAGAGGGGAACAGGTTGAACGTAAGCCTGTAGCAGATGGAGAACCCTGTGAGCACTGGTCTATCACAAGCCTCAGCGGCGTGTTACGACATGACATGAATTATTAAAACGCTGCTTTGTGACCCGCTGGGCTCGTCATTCCACATTGTCGAATGTCAACAACTCAGAAAACTCACTGAGCCGCAAAACTCACATAAATTAGTGATGAAATTAATTAAGGGATTTGTTTTATTCACAATAATAATGTATTACCCATCATTTATTCCAATCTAAATCATGATGTCCACCACTTTTTGCTGGGATTAAATGCATAGGAGGCTGGTAAAATAATTGAGCAGATTAAGTGCAAAACCCTGGGTCAGTTCAGACTTATAATCTTTTTTTTTTTTTTGAAATGCTTGAATGAGGGTGTCGAATGACAAAACATGAGGAACAGGGTGGAGGATTAAGAGAAGTGAGCTATAAAAGTGCCCAAACACACCTACATTTAAACTTGAAAAAATGGCTTTGAGACAATCGACAATCCAGTCAGATTTAAAAAGGTTAACGGGGCAATTATAAGTTATAGGTTTGTACTTCTGTTTAGTTTGTTTTCAAGGGGCAGTTTGTATTATCTGGAAACACTCAGTTCAGGTTTGAGCCAACCGTGTCAGGCTTGAACTTCAAGTCGTGGACACAGCGCTGATCTTTAGAAGAACAAACCATGCATTTGGGACTTTACTGCGTTAGCGTGACGTAACACACCGAACATTCAAACAGAAGTTTTCCTTGGTCACAGATTTTTCTTTGTAACCTTGGCTACAGCTGTAACCACATTGTTTTTCAGAGCTGTGTTGCGTGCGTGTGTGTGTGTGTGAGTGTGTGTGTGTGTGAGCGTGTGTGTGTGTGAGCGTGTGTGTGTGTGAGAACAAGCGGAAAAAGGCATACAACATTAAACATGTAACAACAAAAAAGGGGAAGAGCCACATCATCAAAGCAATTCATATTCATCATAATTTACCAGCAAGCAAATTGTCACAGTTGTGTGTCACGTCAAGAGTCCACCACCACGTGACCGGCAGAGGAGCGGTCACTGCTGCCAAAGATGAACATAAAGAACTGCAGTGAAGGGCTCTCTAACATGTGTCACTGTGGAAGTGTCTTAGTTGTGATTATATAATAAAAAAGAATCCACTTCTGTTCGGTAGCCCTGGTTGAAAGGCAACAAATCGACAATTTCTCGGTCCCTTTATTTCAAAGAGACGTTTCGCACCCGCATCACCCGGGGCTTTTTCACACAATGCATTGCGGTAGAACCCAAACACTATGTGACCACCTCTGCGGTTACGATTGTGTGCGTGTGTCACTGTGCAAAACACAGACTACAGTTGTCAGTGGGGAGGTCACGCCGGCAATAGGTGTGTCATTCAGGTTGAAATATGATCACCGAGGTCCTAATTTGAATTGGAGGCGGCGGAAATCAAACAAAATCAGGGTTTTGGTTTTACATGCACGTGGGGTTTTGACAGAAAAATGTATGTTGAGGTTTTTTCAAGGTGAACTGCGCTTTAAAAACAAGTCACCTGACGGCGAACCCATCAAGCTGTGTCTGGCTATTCCTCACTAAATGTACCGCGGGAAGTAAACAAACACTTTATAAACTGTATTTTTCTTTATATAAATGTACTTTTAGGGCGTCTTCTAGCATGCCACGACTGGTTGATACATTTCTCTTTTTTTTTAAAGTACTAATTCGTGCTTAACGAGATATACTAGCTGGCGTTAGTTGACAAGCACCGAGAATTGCCAGATATTGGAATTGGGTTTGACATTTAATCTCACCAAAGTACATAATACGCGCCTGTAATCCATAATCCGGGGTCATAAATTAGTTTCGGCGGCGGGGAAACCCACCTCCTCCGTGTGCTTCCTCAGCGCCTTCTCGCGCTCGTACTGGGTCACGAGCTGCTCGTTGTCCTCCCGCAGCAGCTCGAGCTCCACTTCGTGCTCCTGGTTCACGGCGAGCACCGAGTCCAGGTTCTCCAGCACGGCGACCACCAGCGGCATCAGCGCCTTCACCACGTCCTCGCCGTAGCGCTCGATGAGGCGCTCGAACTCGCGGTATATGGAGCTGGCCAGACCGGAGACCCGCTCGGACATCATGGTGGCGCTGCCGGAGTCGTCCTGATACAGGACCACGTCGTCCAGCTCCATTTTTCCTCGCGCTCCGTTCCCAGGCTAACGTTAATGAGCTAGCCCGCAAGCCTCGGCTGGCCAAAAGGCGGTCCGCCTCGCTACTTTAAGCGCACTGACGCGGCGCTCCTAGAACATGGCTGAGTGGTGGGAAGTGTACAGAAGACACGGTGTACTTCATAAAACACTCAAGTGTGTATTCCTCGCGCGGCTGACTTTACAGGCTCGCTAGCCTCGTAGCGAACTGGACCCAAAAGTCTTCACTTGGCTCCTGATTAGTTTCCCTGTGTCCAACAGATGAGCTCCTGCTGCTGCCTTCAAGTGCCGTCGGAGAGATCGAGGTGAACGCAGTGAAACGACACCGTAGGATTAGACTGTCGGGATTGTAGTTTGTCTCAGTGGTTACCGGGTAGACAAGGGAAATAAAGTAATTATGCGAAACGGCAAAAAGCCAAGCGTGTGTATAAAACAAACAAAAGCGCTACAAAGCTGCTGGAAGACCACGGTCAGCCCGTTAGGGAATATTGTTTATTTCATGTGACCCCCTCGCGCATAAAGCTATATAGTTGCTGTTATGTGACGTTTAAGGGGCGGAGAACAAACCACGGATTAAAAGACATTCTGGGTTATTTTGTAGCTGGGGCAGAGCGAGTCTAATAATTGTCTGTCCCACTGATTTACCTTGCAAATTAATTTCAGCTGGTTTACTCCATAGTTATTCCCTGTCATTCTACAGCTGCAGCACAAACAATGTCGTTTAGTTGGCCTGCCATACGTACACATACGTATAGAGCGAAAAGTGGACGTACGATGTTGAGCCAATTTTGCAGACTAAAACGTGCAGACTATCTGCACTGTAATCCGAGAGGTCCGAGTTCAGAGTTAGGCGTGAACGAGGATCCCTTGAAGATGTCATGTGCCGATGACGGGACGTCGTGTTACGTCACATGCTAAACAGGGCCGATGAAGGATCGAGAGGAAAAAACTAGAGCTAATCATTAGTGCTCTATTCATTGGAGACATTTCATAATTATTACAACCCCTCCCGTTGACTCACGTAGCTTTAGGCACGAGATTAAGCACATTTTAAAACCCATTTTCCTGAAAATGTAGTTTACTTGGGTTAAATTCAACAGGTTGCTGAGAAACTGCTCGCATTACCACATTAGTAAACACAGATTAAATAATCATAGCATAGAGCGTGTGCTTCACAAGAGCTTTTTATTTGCATCAAGGTGTCCAATGCATATTATTGAGAATGTGGAATAGTTATGCATGTATCATTCGATTCAAACTTAAATATCATACATTACCTGAAGAAAAAGCGATATCCATGGCAAGTAAACAGAATCCCACACAATTTACAATCGTTCTTAACGCTTTACATCTACCTATCTTTTTTTTTTGCAGAACGCCATGCACTATTCAAACTGCATCGTAGGAAGTGCAGAACATTTACTGTAAACACACTGCACTCATCCCTTTACATTGTTCTGTAATGCATAGGCACTGTTCACCCTGATGTTTCAAGACAATAAGACACAAGACAGACTAACCACAGTTACCATACGATGAAGACGCAACGCTTCAGTCCTCATCTTTGAGGTAAACGTTACCCCCGGTATCCGGTATCCTGGAGCCGACTGCCCCTCAGTCGTCCCCACAGATAAGGAAGACAGCATTGGACACATTTAAGTGACGAGCCTCTACATAAAATATATATATTATGCACAACGCACATTCGAAGATCATGGCATTAAGTTGCTCGTGGTAGAGTAACTCAAAACGAATGGTTTAAATACAAAATAAAAAGTGCAATTTAATAAAAGCCCCACAAATGTGAACCAACCATGTTCAGTCATGTATGCCATTACAATCTAGTTTCCACATGTCTTTACGAGAAAAGGGGGCTTCAGCATCAGGTCTGCACGCAGGATGCAAATGAGGAGCGTGAAGTGTTTGGAGGTCCTGGACCAGGTGTGGAGAAACTGAAACGTAGCAGGCTTTCAGGACTGTCGAGCATCATCTCAGACGGCGTTGTGCTGGTTTCCGTTCAGAGACGACGGGCAAAGGGAGAAGGGCCTGTCGCTGGTCAGACTCTTGAGCGCTTGCAGCACAGCATCGGGCATGTGGTCCGCAAGCATCCTGGGACTGATCAAAACACTCCTGAACGCCATTTCGGTTGACCAGTCGGCACGGTAGCGCACCTGGGAAAAACAGGATCTGGAGGGGGGAGATGAAGACGAAGTTTGGTGGAAAACTCAACTCACGATTTTAGTTTGTTGCTGACAATTAGGTGAGAAAAGGAGCTGGAGATTCAGCCGAAAGTGTCAAGCCACTGAAAGGAGAATTGTCAGTCGTACGTGATGAATTAAGCTGGAATTTGTAAGTCCTGAATAGAACTTGTGATCGCTCAAGTGTGTAAACTTAAAGAACTTTTGTTGACTAAATATTAGGCGCTGAAAGCAAATTCAACCAAATGCATTGCTTACAAAGTGGTTGGCGCAGAGTATAAACACAGATGGGTCTGTTTTCTGAATGTATTATAGAAGGGGGACAAACCTCCGCGACGGCCCGTCCTCTGTGATGTGCAGAATGCGTCCTGGCAAGAAGAGCGGCAGGTGGGCCGCCGTACGGGCCGGCGAGTCGTCCGACGCCAGGCTCTGATAGGACGAGGAGTGGCGAATCATCAGCGACTCCTCCCCCAGCAGTGGCTGGCTCAGTTCCTCCTCCCTCCTGTTGTCCATCTCAGTGGGGAAGTCCTCCGGGTCTCCGCCAAAGAGCTCGTACCAGCACCCCTGCAGCAGGATGCGGTACTGAAACGCAGACGGGAGACGATGTTTAGGAGACTCCCACGCAGCCGGCGGGCGGCGTCGTTGGCTGCGAACGGTTCTCACCTTGGGCTTATTGCAGTTTGAAACTATTTTGAGAATCTTTCTCTTCAGGTCCTCCATATTGGGAATGCTCAATCTGGACAAAAAAAGAGCACAGATTAAAAGGAGGAGGGGGGATACAGCAAATAAAAAGAGGGGAAACAGGAGCGAGTGAGTTGCTCTCATTTTACTCCTCTGTGCCTGTAATAACAGGGCAGAGCCAAATATAGAGTCTCCATCGCGCATGTGGTCTATAATAGTCTGAGCACCGCGGCACATTCGTGTTGGCCTTTCAAAAGACAAGAGTCTGCAGTGCTGCTCACACGAAAAAACATATTTAACCTTCAGCCATTTACCTGGGAACCAGATCCTTTCCTAGCACAACCGAGACCACAAAGTCCTTGGAGTAATCAGCCAACGCTTTACTGCATTTAGAGGAAATACAGAACAGGAAACATAGTTTGATTAGTCCAATAATCAAAAAGGTATATGTTGTACTACGTTACAAATTTAACTTCACTGATAATTTAACAATAAAAAATAAAAAAGACACAATGCAAATAAGCATCTTGATAATGCTATGAACAAATAAAAAGAGGTCTAGACACAGTCAGCTGCACAGCCTTCTCCTTACCTCAGGAGTCCCCCTGGTGGAGAGAATGAGTAGCACTGCAGGGTGGGGAAGGAATTGCGCAAGAGAATAGCTAGCAGGGACGCTGTGCCGGCACCCAGACTGTGACCGGTGATGACCAGTTTGTACTCCTGCAAACAAGGGAAACACACTGCACACTTAGAGGATTCACGTCTTCTCCCCTTGCGCAGACTTCACTTCCACGTCGACCACATGCTGTACCATGTGAAAATGGCGTTTTTAACGTCAGTTACACCTCTTACCGGTGCGATGGAGAAGGCCTGGTTCAGGATGCCGTCATTGACCAGCTTCTTGTAGATGTAACTCGCTGCCTGACAAATGCCCTGCAGAAGAGAGAAAAAGAAAAGCAGCATGAATCTCTGACAAAACACGTTACAAAAGGAAAAGCTTTTTTTCTCCACTTGTTTATGTGCAGTCACCTTGTGAGCGTAGCAAGCTCCAGACACTCCCTCTATGGGCAGGTTCTCACATTCAGCAGACAGGTCTGTGAGGACGTCCTGCAGGACGGACGCAGAGGGTCATTACAAGGAACGGAGAAGCTGATTGTGTCCAGGGCGACATGCAGAGCGCTTTCTTTTATCGTTATCGAATGAAATGCTCCGATCAGAATGCCGATGTTGGGACAAATGTGTCAGACGTGTGGACAAATATGAGCAGAACAATTATAATATTCTTCAACCGAATCACCCACAACACATCTCTCTATGATAATGTATGTCGAGACTTCTCCTTTAACTCTCTTCTATCGGTTATTCAAGCCATTTGTACAAAAAGGGAAGTGATTCTAAGCACTAGGAGGAACTGGCAGAGGATAATGGCAAGAACTGCAAATGCACATGATTTACTGAGAATGATACTGAGAAAAGATAATAATCGCATTCCTTTTTACATGCACACGCATGAACAGAACCTAGTTTACGTGTACTACTAAAGGGAATATGTGATGATGCAAGTTGAATATATAAGCAAACAATTGAAACAATAAAGTGTTTTATATTATCTACTTATTACAACAAAAAAAGCTATTAGTTGGAATCCCAACTCACCCTCAGAGACAGTGTTCCTCTGACAGCCACCAGAACGGCCTCCCTCTTATGGTCCAGAGCCACGTAGAACGGGATCTCGTAGATCTGCGGCAAAGAAGATACACCGTGCTGACCTCGGACAACATCTAACACCTTTTGAACACAGAGGAGTACACCGACTAGGGGGGGGCAACTAGGGAAAGTCCTACCTGGTTGTGGAAGCTGACGTAGATGAAGTCTCTGTACTGCAAGCCGGTGCTGTGCAGGATGGATGAAAAGTGACAGCCGAGGTGGTCGCCTCCAACGATCTCGTACTCGGCTTCGCGACCTCTGCAGCTGATGCACACAAGCACACAAGCACACGTGGTCTGGTTTTCTTCTAAGACTCTGAAATAGGTGAAAAACTGGCAGGAACCTGACGGTCCTGACGAAGTTAAGAGTGGAGCGAGAAGTGGCTCATAATGTTTCGCCTACATGCCAGTTGATGTTGACAGCGTGTAAAAAACAGCCTGATTAGCCTTGACAGCTTCTTCCAGATGACCTGTTATGACAAAAATATTTTGCTTTGGAAGTCTCTAAAGCACTTTCCCCCCAATAAGCAGAGGAAAACAGAAAAACTATTGATGTTTTTAAGGGAAGCATGCCACGGCCAGTCTTGATCGGTCCCATTGACTCATATGGCTCATCTTACCAGTCTCCACTGAGTTTGCAGGGCCCACTGAGGATGTTGGAGTAAACGTACAATGGCCAGCCATAGGCTGCCGCGGCGAACCGCATGCAGTGCGCCGCCTTCTCCAACTCCGTCTCCAAGTCTTCTCCCTGCGAACGGTGAAAGACGAACAAATGAGTCGCACATTTCTGCAGACCTGCGTGACTCCAGACTTAAAACGATTCGCGCCTGCTGTCCACCTACATGGCCGACAGAGTTCTGCACTTACGATGGGGGAGGAAGGGCTGTGATCCACCACCACGTCCGGGTCCCTACTTTGCTCCATCTTATCCTGCTCCTGGTGCAGCAGGGCCAAGCCCGCTGCGATGTCGCTAGGGACCAGGTCTGTGTCCTGCATCGCACACAAACACCAGACAGGACAGCATCTCACAATTGGTTTTGCAAGCAGCATCGCACCACTAGACAGTTCTGGTATCTTTCACACTCCACAATTTGCTTAAGTCGTTCTTCATGTATTCTACCATGTCAACGGACTTAATGCAGTCCGATGGAATAGTAGAAGAGATGTAAAGTGCAGCACAGATGAGAGAGAGAGAGAAGGTGTCCCTTACAGAGAAGAACCCACTGACGAGCTGTGAGATGCTGGAGAACGCTGCTCGGTGGCTTTCGTCCTGCGGCAGACAGCAGCACAGGAGCCTCAGCCTGCTTTCCCACACCTTGACGGCGAGCGAGCGCGCCGTGGAGAGGAACTGGGTGCCCTCGTTGCTCTGCAGGTCTCGCACTCCCAGCGGCTCCATGGCGGAGGGCGGCGCACGGGGGTTGCCCAGCGGGTCGAACACAAACACCACGCCCAACCCAGTGAACAGCAGGATGATCCAGCTATTGTGAAACACAAAAAGATGCTGAATAAAAAAAAAAGCCTCTTCGACAAATTATAACACGAGAAAAACAGTGGACTCGAATCCCCTAAGCAAACCCACCTGGCAACCACCGCTGCGATGACGGCACCCACCATGGCCGGATCGCAGCCTTTGCTGTCATCGGACACCCAGACGGCTCCCAGGCAGGCCCACACCAGCTCGGGGATGTACAGGAGCGCTCGCAGGTACACCAGCGCAGGGACGGAGCGCCGCGGGCCAGGGTTTGTGATGGTACCTGAGAAAGACACATCGGCCGATCAAAAAAATGTACCCGTGCTTTGCGTCTGTTCAAAGCAGATGCTCAATGAGCTCCAACACAGAGATTGCGCTTTTGCAACGGGTGACAACGGTCGGAATTAGAATTTTTTTTAATCAATTGAAAATCATTAAAGTGCACAAGACAGGGAGATTTCTCCCTCCTTCCTTCCTTCCTTTGTACAGTTGGGCTTACAACAGTGACGCCTTTCGCAAGTTTATAGCTGTTTTAGGCAATGGTGTTCATGTTGGTTGTGTGCGCGCTACAAAGAGTTAGACTTTGTATTATATATAATAACCTGGATTTTGACCCAGTTGTTGGAGAGGGCAAAGTTATGTGAAAGCATTGGGATCCTGTGGATTTCAACCCCTACAAAAGGGTCAGTTCCCTTTATATTATTTATATATATATTTATATTCCCCATTACATTTTTAAAAAGGAAGGAGACCCCATGAGCCACAGCCGCTTTTACCTTGGGCACTGACGTAGACAATTGCACACAGGGACAGGATGATGAGCGCCAGCACAACCAACAGTCCCACCAGATAGCTGTGGAGGAACCCTCTCCCATTGCAATCGAAATTGCCCTTATGATAGTTGAACAGGATCATGGTGCCAATCCACCTGAAGAGGAGAAAGAAGAAAAAATGGATGTCATCATTCAGCCTCACTAGCCAAACCGTCAGTTGGCAAAACCATCCTCAAGAGAACCACAGACACCCGTGTGGGTAAACAACATACCAGAGTACACGGACGAACAGCTCAAAGAAGCCGGGGAAAACCAGGTCGTCGCTGGCGATCCCCCACCGCCGACCAAACACCACGATTCCGGGCATCTTGCAGGTGAACGAGTACCCCGAATGTCCGCTCTTGTATTAGCGATTTACCGTTTCACCGAAGCGGAGGTTTCTCTTGGGCAATGGACACGTCCAAGTCACGCATGACTTCACAGGAAAAGCAGCAGCTAACCTTTCCCACTGACCGGCGACGAACTTTGTGCCCATAGTGCTCACATTATAACGTCACTTTCCTTGTCCTGCGCTGCTTAATTAGCTCCCCAAATATATGGGTCAAACGGTGCGAGATAGCTACGCGCTAACGGGAAGACGAGTATTCGTTAAAATCACGTTAACGAGTCGGCTAACGTTACCCAATGTTGACGTCACATACAGGGTTGCGTTGTGCGACCTGTCAACGCACCGCTTTAATAACATTAGGTAATGTTGCTAATGCGGCTAACGACAGCTAGCAGACTTTAGCTAACGCGCTACCATTGCGTGACTAGCTAGGCGTTAGCCGTCAAGCTTAACATACTTTAAAGCAATTCAGAGAGAATGGTGACTAATCCAGCTCGACACAACGCTGCCCTTCTTTGGCTCGCAGTATATCAACGCTTTGTAATTTATGCCACGAGTTACTCTCAGAAGTTTAGGAAACATGAAACGAAGCTAAGTGTAGAAATCTGCTTTTGTTTTGAAAAGGAAAACAAGCAGGGTGCATCCGCTGATGGTGCACTATTGCAACATAGACCACCGTACAATAGTTCCGCTTTCTTTCTCCCCTTTTCCCCCAAAGTGCCTAATAACAAGACCCGAATGTTGATTCGTTATTTATGCAGTTTGATATAATTTACATCATAGCTACTAACAACTAATTAATTGAGAACTGAAAATATTGGATTATTGTTATATTATGTACATTTGGTCATATTCACATCGGTTTTGTATTCCGTCTCATGGTTCCATGGTGTAATGGTTAGCACTCTGGACTCTGAATCCAGCGATCCGAGTTCAAATCTCGGTGGAACCTGTCTTTTTGTGTGTTTGTACCCTCCTCCACAGGGTAAAGGCTGTGTGCACAAGCAGCCTTACCAAGCGTCGCTGAGCCGGTCATACCGACGTCAGTCCAACATGGCGGCCCACATAGCACGGCGGTGTTATTTACTATGTCGTCTTGCTGGAGAAAATGTGTTTCCACTGCATGAACAAATGAGGAAAGTTGTAATAAGAGACCTAAACAACGCGTTGCAGCAGACTGTTTGTTACGGTACACGAGGGGCAGACATCGCACAGGTTAGTCAGCATGTTCGTGGCTCCGGGCGGAGGAGCAAACGACAGGGTTTAGTCGAAAATGGTATCCCAGTCGATGTGTTCCTCTCCACATAAACTTGAACCAACCAATGTCCCCGACCTATCTATTCTGAGCTGATATTACAATGTATAAGTACTGTGTCTGATGATTGTGAAATGGACTTAATGTCAAGGATGCACAACAATAGATGTGCTTTATTTCCTTCGTTTTCCAGGACGCCCAAGTTGACATTCCAATTGGTGAATATGCAAATGTAATTTTTTTTCCATGCATGAAAAGAAAGTGTTTTTAATTATATTTTTCAACAATAATATGTTTGTTCTCAGACCGCCTTACGGTATCATACAGCAGAAGCAGTGGTCCCGGTGGTCAGCATGTCAATAAAGGTTCTCAAAGTTGAACTTCACTGTCAAGCACATATTTTAAGTGGAATCCTGGTTCTGTTTCAGTGCCTATTTATTTGTGTAATGATGTCTCAATCCGCAGTAAGCACGAAAGCAGAGGTTCGATTCCACGTGCTGACAGCCGACTGGATCCCAGAAGATGTTCGACAGAATATCTTTGAAAAGGTTTTTTTTTTTTATTGTACTTCCCAATTAAAAGTTGTGCCTTTCACATTTACATCTGAGTTTTTAATTTTCTCTTCAGGGATCAATGCATTGCATTTGCAACAGAAAAGCAGTGCAGTTTGTGTTTGAGGGACCTCCCAAAATCGGCTTGATTTTGTTCTGAATCTACAACCGTTATGACCAACCGTGCACATTTTTCTGCCTCAGAACAAAAACCGCATCAACAAGGCCGGGGAGCTGCTGGTGACCTCAGAGCTGAGCAGGAGTCAGCAGAGAAACCTTTCCGATTGCGTACAGAAGATCGCTGCCATCCTGGCTGAGGCCAGCGAGAGGCCTCGCGAACCTACGGCAGAGGACGTGGCTCTCAGGGCAGCCAGGTATTCACCTGCCGGTGGAGCGCACTTGGTCATCGCCACCTGGACCGTGAGCTGTGTGTCTCTTGATGCAAAATGTGTTTTTTGTGCAGGTTAGAGAAGGGGAACACAGAACGACTCAAACAGAAGAAGATCAATTCAGCTACCAAGAGGAGCAGACGAGTGGAGTTTGACTGATTTGACTGTTAATGTTTCTACCTCCCATGATTGTACTGTGAACAATTACATATACTTTTGTTTGTCCCAAGTTGATTATTTTGTCAAATTTCCTAATAAATTGAATAAATTAGAAACATGTTTTTTTTTTTCTTACAAAATACCAGAAATATACAAAACCAGTAATAATTGTTTTGGATCATACTCTGGAGCCTGCTTTTTTATTACTCTTATATATTTTGATATTGGAGGGGAATAGATAGCCGTGAAAGCAGAAACTTAAACTAGTGTATAGGTCTGTATGTAGATAATATTTGGTCTAGTAGTCTTTGTAATTTCCTATGACAGATGGAAAATTACTTAAATATCTATAAATAAATAAAATCATAATTAAATGTATAGATAAATACAGGAATATATATTTGATTGCTTAATGAATGTAAACATATAGAAATAAAGAAAAAATAAATGCTTAGTTACAGAAATAAATAGATTTGGAAATACAAAAAATGAATTAACATAAATAAAAGTATTGAATATAATTAGAAAGGACTTAGTATTTAGTATTCAGTTGTGATATTTCACTCAGAAATGGTCAACAGACGGTAAGAGTGTTATAAAAAAAAAAAAAATGATTAGCAGAGGATGGTTTCGATCCATCGACCTCTGGGTTATGGGCCCAGCACGCTTCCGCTGCGCCACTCTGCTCCCGTTGTATTTGCGACAACACGGACATGACTTCAAAGCGCACATAATGTATATACATTCGCTACTGTTCAGTTTGTGGGTTAGGTTAGCTACTATGAGTATAACGTTAGCTAACAAAGATTGTTCACGCAATCTGAATGTTCGTCATTGATGACATTTGTGTTAATGACAACAGTTGTTATCTTGATGTACGCTAACAATGACTCATAGGTAACCACATGAAAAGATAACGCTAGTCGAGTGTACAATGTACGAGCCTCAAAAAGTGGTTTACCCTCTTGGTTTGACGAGATACAACCAAAGAGCACAACAGGATTAAACAGCCGCACGAAGACCAAAAGACGACCACGAAGGGACTCGAACCCTCAATCTTCTGATCCGAAGTCAGACGCCTTATCCATTAGGCCACGCGGTCGGAGTGACTGCAAAGATCCGGTGTTTCGTAGAAATACTCACAATCTGCTCACCTGTATATTTGGAGGACGGATTATGACCTTAGTACCAATACATTTCATGTATTTATTAGTACGTCATCACCCTTCATAGTGATGGTAAGAGTTTTCTTACATGTTGATTGTAGAAACAACCGCCTGCTCTCCAACAGACTCCAACAGACATTGATTGAACTGAAGCTAATCAGTGTTACAGCTACATGTGTCATGTTTGGTAGTTTGCAGTATTGTTTATTTGTTTCTTTTACAGATAGCATTCACAATTAAAAATTATTAAAATCATCAAATGTGGACCACCTGTACTGTATATGTGTGAAATGCATCCAAATGTTCGGGCTGTAATTAAAAATTGTCTGATGTGTAAATCAGTTGTTCTAAATGTAGTTTATTTTGTCTGGAGTTACATGCGGGTCATCCAAAGAAAAAAGTTTATTTAAAAACACCAGAACATGTTTGAGCAACATCTTGCTGCTTTACTAGGAGTCTAAAGTGGCTCAAGAACTTAAGGCAGGAAGGTTTTGTGTCGCAGCACCTTTCAGAGCTGCAAATCAAGGTTGTATGGCAAGGAAATGCATTACAGTTGTCCAGGGCTGTTAAGACCCATCTGATGTCAGAAACATATCCGATACTGACTCAAATAGCTGGATCAGGATTGGTAACGATATGCTATTGAATACCATTCTTTTCATAAATAACAATTCACTAAATTTGTATCTAGATACATTTTCTTTGTCAATTCAAATGTCTTTATTCTCACCAGATTCAGAATGTCAGAATGTACAATGTGTGTGTAGGAGCATGATGATCACTGCAGTAGGTGGATTTTAGTTGAGATACATTTGCTTAAATTAACGACATACACTCACCTAAAGGATTATTAGGAACACCTGTTCAATTTCTCATTAATGCAATTATCTAATCAACCAATCACATGGCAGTTGCTTCAATGCATTTAGGGGTGTGGTCCTGGTCAAGACAATCTCCTGAACTCCAAACTGAATGTCAGAATGGGAAAGAAAGGTGATTTAAGCAATTTTGAGCGTGGCATGGTTGTTGGTGCCAGACGGGCCGGTCTGAGTATTTCACAATCTGCTCAGTTACTGGGATTTTCACGCACAACCATTTCTAGGGTTTACAAAGAATGGTGTGAAAAGGGAAAAACATCCAGTATGCGGCAGTCCTGTGGGCGAAAATGCCTTGTTGATGCTAGAGGTCAGAGGAGAATGGGCCGACTGATTCAAGCTGATAGAAGAGCAACTTTGACTGAAATAACCACTCGTTACAACCGAGGTATGCAGCAAAGCATTTGTGAAGCCACAACACGCACAACCTTGAGGCGGATGGGCTACAACAGCAGAAGACCCCACCGGGTATCACTCATCTCCACTACAAATAGGAAAAAGAGGCTACAATTTGCAAGAGCTCACCAAAATTGGACAGTTGAAGACTGGAAAAATGTTGCCTGGTCTGATGAGTCTCGATTTCTGTTGAGACATTCAGATGGTAGTCAGAATTTGGCGTAAACAGAATGAGAACATGGATCCATCATGCCTTGTTACCACTGTGCAGGCTGGTGGTGGTGGTGTAATGGTGTGGGGGATGTTTTCTTGGCACACTTTAGGCCCCTTAGTGCCAATTGGGCATCGTTTAAATGCCACGGCCTACCTGAGCATTGTTTCTGACCATGTCCATCCCTTTATGGCCACCATGTACCCATCCTCTGATGGCTACTTCCAGCAGGATAATGCACCATGTCACAAAGCTCCAATCATTTCAAATTGGTTTCTTGAACATGACAATGAGTTCACTGTACTAAAATGGCCCCCACAGTCACCAGATCTCAACCCAATAGAGCATCTTTGGGATGTGGTGGAACGGGAGCTTCGTGCCCTGGATGTGCATCCCACAAATCTCCATCAACTGCAAGATGCTATCCTATCAATATGGGCCAACATTTCTAAAGAATGCTTTCAGCACCTTGTTGAATCAATGCCACGTAGAATTAAGGCAGTTCTGAAGGCCAAAGGGGGTCAAACACAGTATTAGTATGGTGTTCCTAATAATCCTTTAGGTGAGTGTATATGGCCATTATAAACCATTCCAATGTCTGGAAGGCTGCTGGCTGTCAGAGCCTGTCTCTAGGTGTGTGTGATGCGATGGCTCTTTAGGAAGTGCCATTTCTGAAAAGTGCATTTTCAGGTTGACTGGTGGTGCAGTTGTAGTGCTCCTGACTTTTGACCACAAGATGTGCTGGTCAAATCTCACTCATGGCACATATATATATTTTTTTCTGGGGTTAGGGCTAGGGTGAAATATTTCACTCATGGAGCTCCCCGCGTTCGCCCGACGGGTAGGCAGTTTGAATGGAGTCCACGGAAGGCACGGGCCAACGATTGGGTTTCACTCTTGGTCAGACAGGTGGCTTTGCATGCCAATATGGCCTCTTTGGTGCACCAATAGTGCCAACCCCTCTTATGCGTATGCCTCAAAGTGGCTGGCGTGGTTACGACACATCAAGAGGATGAGGACAAGGGCCCAGGAAGAAATCCAGTCTCGTTTGACCCCGGCATCTCGCAGACCCAAGGACACACTCAGCAGAACAAATCTTTGCAGCAGGGCAATCCACCACACAACCAAGAAGCCTCTGGGCAAAGGAAAAGACTGTTATCACCAGTGGATGACTTCAAAGATTTTGTTTAAGTGTTGTTGTAAATAGTTGTTCATTATGTTATTCTGTTTGAAATGTGTTATTCTGTTTTTATATTAGGAACAATGTTTGAAGTGTTTTTAGATTAGTGTTTTGTTAAATGTATGCTACTTTTTGGTTGATTCTTCTATTTTATCATTGTTATTTAGCTTATTCTATCCTTGTTTGAAGTGTGTTGAGTTTGAGTGTTGTGTTGAGTTTGAGTGTTGTTTTAATAATAATGTATCGCTCCAGCACCATCTGCTGGCTGAGGGCATGGAGTGTATTCCTTAGGCAAGGGCTTCATCTGGAGACGACAATGTTGTAGTACAACTGAAGACTAGATCAGGCTGTGGACCACCTAGAAGGCTGCAGACTGGACTGAGGTGCTCGGAGAATCCTGATCTACACGTCCGGGAAACCAAAGTCTTTGGGTTCCGGGGGGAGTATGGTTGCAAAGCTGAAACTTAAAGGAATTGACGGAAGGGCACCACCAGGAGTGGAGCCTGGGCTTAATTTGACTCAACACGGGAAACCTCACCCGGCCCGGACACGGAAAGGATTGACAGATTGATAGCTCTTTCTCGATTCTGTGGGTGGTGGTGCATGGCCGTTCTAAGTTGGTGGAGTGATTTGTCTGGTTAATTCCGATAACGAACGAGACTCCGGCATACTAACTAGTTACGCTGCCCCGTGCGGTCGGCGTTGAACTTCTTAGAGGGACAAGTGGCGTTCAGCCACACGAGATTGAGCAATAACAGGTCTGTGATGCCCTTAGATGTCCGTGGCTCAGCGTGTCTGCAGTACACTCAAAAGGTCTACCTGCTGGTGCCATCCGACCTTTGCAGCTCATCCAGAATGCAGCAGCTCGACTGGTCTTTAACCTCCCGAAATTCACCCACACTACTCCGCTCCTCCGCGACCTTCACTGGTTACCGGTGGCCGCCCGCATCCGTTTCAAAACATTGGTACTGGCGTACCGTGCTACGAACAGATCTGGTCCAGTCTACATCCAGGACATGGTAAAACCTTACACCCCAACTCGTGCGCTCCGCTCGGCTTCTGCCAATCGCCTTGTAGCTCCGTCACTGAGAGCTAAACACTCCACAAAGTCTCGACTGTTCTCTGTCCTGGCTCCTCGATGGTGGAATGAGCTCCCCATTGACATCAGGACATCAGAAAGTCTCTACATCTTCCGTCACAAACTAAAAACATATCTTTTCCGACTATACCTTGAATAAAGGATGTAGCACTATAGTAGCACTGAAATGGCTCTTACTGATAGCACTTTGTAGTTGAACTTCATTGATGAAATTATACCTTCTTGATTCTTGTTGTTCTGATTCTTGTATGTAACCGTAGAATGCACTTATTGTAAGTCGCTTTGGATAAAAGCGTCAGCTAAATGAAATGTAATGTAATCTAATAATACGGTCTTTCTCACAGATCTCAGATCTTTAGATCAAGACCACTATGTAGATCAATTATCCCCTACACTTGTTATTTTTAAACAACCTTTTTAACATATCACATTTCAATATAAACAGACAACAAGATCAACATATTTATGCACATCTTTCAACTTGTCACATATTCCCCGAGGTATGTGGGCGGAGACTAAAGCAATCAATCTCAGATCACTATCTAACGATCTTTTTAACGTCACATTCCAACATAAACAGACAATGAAATACACCTACTAAATGTGCACATCTTTCAAGTTGTCACACTAGCTCCAACCGGAAGTTAGCTTTCTGAAGGGACTACAGACTTGTGCTTTTGGATACCCGGTCAGGGCCTCTAGGGAAGTGGTCCCACCAAGCTTCAAGCAGTTTGGACTTTGTCCCAAAGAGTTATTAGCCTTTGGAAGAGCCTGTCTCTAAGTGTGTGTGATGAGATGGCTCTCTAGGAGTCTCCATGAAAAACAGATTAAAAAGAACACACTCAATGCAGTAGGATTGTATCATATGATGTAGTTTAGTATGTATAGCACACAAAAAACATAGTAATGCCAAAAATGAACCTTGTTCCAGGTTCTCTCTCTTTACCTCAAAGGACAGCTGGTTGCATGTGCTGTTAGCTGACAGCAAACAGCACATGCAACCAGTTTCTTAATACCAATATGATCCAATACTTAAGTAACAACAACCACACATCTTTGAGAAACTGAGCACTTGAACCAACAATGACTTGTATACCCCGGTTCCAAAGATATTCTCTGTAATCATTCAGTTCATATTGAGGTGTTTTTGAACAGATTATCAAGGTGCTCTGGGATAAAGTCAGATGATAAAGTGTGTCCTTGCCCCCACTGGTGGACAAGACCAGTAATACATGCAATGCTGACACTTAGGAAATACTGCAAGCAGGGCTTCTCATGTCAAGTGATGGAGCCTGCTTTTAGGCCTCTGAAGCAGACATACACTGCTCCTGTTGGAGTCAGGGGGCTCTTGGATATTTATTCAAGGGGCTAATGATGCTCTTAATCAGGCTAACATTATTAAATGACTGTTAGAGGACACCAGGGGGCACTTTTGATGTAGTTTAGCCATTTTGTAGTGCTCCATTGCTGGGTTACTGCTGTGGTACTGATGGGTGCAATCCAGCACCCGCTGGTGGAGGAGACTGGTAAGTCTCCATGAAAACAGATAAAAAGAGTTACGGTTTTTAAATGAAACACTCAATGCAGTTGGACTGTATCATATGATGTATATTACACACAAAACATAGTAATGTCAAACATGACAGGACAACTGACAGCTGACATCACACGCAACCATTTACTTAATACCAATGTGATCCAATACTTAACAAATAAACAAACACAGGCAGTTAAAGTTAAAGAACTTGCACTTTATTTTGTGGATCAAAAAGTGCAATCATCAACAAGGATTATGAGATAAAAAGATGTATAAAAAAAAAAAAAAACTCAAGCAATGTCCATCCATGTCTGTCCTTTCAGGCCTTTCCTTTGATCCGCCTAATCATTCAACCACTCCAGGTTCAGGCCCTTTCCTCTGAAGGACTTCTGATTAACGCCGTAGTCGAAACGTAGTTCGTCATCCACTTTGATGTCCTTCATGGCTTTGAAGAGTATCACATCTTTGCCTCCATCCACATTCAAATTGCAGTGTTGTGGCTTTAAATTGGGATTTTTCCTTGAGTGGTTAATCCTTCGGCCGACGGTGTCTGAGTTTGGGTGGCATTTGCACGGATGGGTGTCGGCATCAATACAGAGAGCCCGTTCCCCTGTCTTGAAAAAAAACATGTAGCTGGGTTGCCATCCCATGGCCGTCATCTTTGTTCTACCATCAGCAGCTGCGATGACTTCCCCATGATAGTCGCAGATTATGTCCCCTTTTGCAAAGTTCCTGGTAGCAATGACACCTGTAATCAAGAAAAGCAAGTTATGTCAAAATATCAACTGTATCAACATTACAGATTGGCAAACCTTTCAAATTACTTGTTATAGGTGGAGCTAAAGGTTAGCCCAAAGTGCTAAAATTGTTTTTTTCAATGTCCACTATATATTCCAGGAAAAAATAAATGGTTTTCTTACCCATCCCTTTGTTTTCACTAATATGTTTGATTGCCAACCCTTTCCATTTTTGAAAAAGCACGCCCCTTTTGACTTTTGGATCGTCCTGTACTTCATACTTTGGGGCTGGCTTCCACATCTGCAAAATGACGTTTGCTGTGGGATGGTTTGCCTTCCAATTTTCACTTTTTAGCAGCCTGGAAACCTTCCCGACTGAGGGCTTGCGATCTGTAAATTTAGCTGATGGAAAGAATAAAATAATTTTCAGTCATGGAAGTAATTTGTCACACTAACTTAATTACTTGGTTGGAGGTATTTTTAGATTGTCGTATTAATCGATTGGAGTACTTACACAGCAGCCATTTAGCCCTCTTCTTATATTGATCCGTTCGCCATTTATCGTAAAATGTACGATCCTCGGGGAATCCATCAGCCATCCGCTGCTTCTTCTTTGGTGGCTGGCCTTCTAATGTCACAGGGTAACAATTTGTGTAGTCCAAATAACATTTTTTGCCAGACTGGATGTCAGACTGGATGTCAGATTTCTCTGGAGAAGATCTGTAAAAAGAGGGAAAGGAAAGGTTAAAATTGGGTTTAAACAACTCTCATATGTTATTACGATGTGTTATGTCTGTGTAAGATGAAGCAACCTACCCTCCCAAGGTTTCCAGGAGTACAGATGTGGCCACTATCTGATCAGGAACCAGCATCCTGTAGGATGATTTGGCCGTAGAACTTGAATGAGCCAAATAATTGGAGACATTGTCCTTCTGGCTGGTTGAGAAGAGTGCATTTGCCTCAACAGCCCTTCTGACCGCCTGGCTGGTCAATGGATCCACCTTGAAACTACAGTAAGAAAAAACGTGACATAAAAGGTTATTTATCATATCTGTTAATATGGTAATTATATGATAGTGTCAGGATTTACATATCAGCACAAGGATTTGCTTAGCTACATGCCTGCTATGGAGACGACCCATGTCACTTGTGACGCTGTGGATTGGTTTTCCATTTGCTGAAATGAAAAACTTCTCACAGTCATCGTCATTCAGGTAATCTGGACGAATCCTTTCGTAGTACATCTGAAACCACTGTGGGGGACAATAAAGACAATTACGTGACTGTAAAATATTGTAGGCAATATAAATGTATCATACTAAACACCAATGCTAAGCGAATGTATGCTGCTAAACAACTTACAGCTTCCTCCTCTTGTGTCAGTGCAACTGACGCAATCTGCTGAGTTGCAGTTTTGTGATCGCGTATCCCAATCAACGCCCTGCCATTGATTTTCCTTCTGTCTAACCACTCTTGCAACTGAAAAACAATGAAAATGTATTAATACATGTCCACATATCCATTGTAGCATATCTAGGGTACAAGCTCCATCAAGCTGTTAAATTACAGTATACTCACACTAAAGCCTTCCACCGCTCCTGGCCGCTGGAAGTGTCTGAAGACCATGATCGCTTCGCAGTAGTAGCGATATGTGGTCTTCTGCTTCTCTGAGATCGGGCCTTCTTTTGAAAACAATTGGTGAAAGATGTTCAGGAAGTCGGTCTTCGCAACGTTCAAAATCACTTGGCAATCTTTGACACTGGATTGCCCACCATGAAATTGTTCGTATCTAGATAACAAAAACAGATAGAAAGAGAGATAGGGTTTTTAAATGAAACACACTCAAAGCTGTAGGATTGTATCATATTATGTAGATTAGTATTTCTAGCACAATACAAAAAAAACAGTAAAAAATGTACCTTGTTTGGACCACTTGCTTGGTGTGGCCCTTCAAGACAGGCTTTCTCAGGGTCTTAATCAGATCAGTGTATGCGGCACATTTGTTACGCAAATCAGTATTCGTAATAGTCAGCTCCAACCTTGTTTTCAGGTAATCTACAAAACGTATTATGTTTTTCAAGTAGTTGAGTACTGTCGCTCCAGTCATGCCTGTTAGTTGTAAGTTATGAATATAGTCCCTGGTCTCAATGCTCTTGGTAAGGAAATCAAATGTCGGATCATTCCCAGTCGGCTGCATGTAACGCAGGAATCGTGAGACATTGTCAACCTTTGAAGAAGAAGAATGAGAAAGAAATGTCAGCATTAACTCTTGTTAGGAAACTGTGTGTTAAATATGGTGTGCTGAGAATTGATGTGGGACGAGATCTTACCTCCTGTTGGCAGTTTCTGATATCCAATGTGACGTTCAGGTACTTCTTGAAGTCTTTGATAAGAGGCACATTATCTGGAAACTTTTCATACAGACCTGCCGCTTCCATCTTTAAGCGCACAGATGTTGTCGGAGTTGGAAGCGTTCTGTAGAATAAAAATATATACTTACATTTTGAAAAAAAGGTAATCCAAAATCTTATCTTGTATTATGTGATTTACTGAACATGAGGGTTAAACTTTTAGAATGTTTTTAACTGTTAAAACATTTTTAGAATGCTTAATTTCAAACAAAATGCAGTTGTTAGTGTCGTCAGTCCAAATGATTCAGAGGTCTCAGTGAGGACTGAGACAGTTATGCTAAATGTCAAGTTTTAACAAGATATCCCTGTCGCAAAGCAGCATCAAAACATTAACACTGAAACTGGAGGTATGCTAAACAACTATTCACTGTAGCTCATTTAGCATGACTGTTGGACAAAGGGCCTTGGCTGTGATTGTCTGCTTGGTTATTTTCAACAATTTCTTGCAAATAAAAATTATTTCATGTACTTACTTTTGCCATGTAGGGTCACTAGGTTCTCCATCTTGATCAGAAGGAGGTGAAGACGACGGGTTGCTGGCATCTGTCCCAGAGGAAGCGTGTGCAGTTTCTGAGGTGGAAGCGGCATCCCCTTCAGAGTCGGACTCGTTGGGCACGTTGTCAAGGAGGAAGCCACATTCACGGAACTCTTTAAGCATCCTAAATCGGTCGGACCTATTATGCACAATCTTACACATCCTACTGTAATCCCAACTCCTGGAGCTTAAGGTCCACTGCCGGTGGGATGCCTTCGTCTTCTGGACCTCAGCACTCCGTTCTGCTGGTGTGTTGTTCTTCATGCACACCCTCGTGAGATGAACAGATATGTTGTACTGAGCTTTGTGGCACTTCAGGCAATGCACAATGTTGCGATCAGTGTGCCTTCAAGATGGAGACAAATAGACAGAGATTAACAACATGAAAATAATGCAGAAAAATGAACCGAATGGAACATCAAGGACACAAGAAAGTCTTACTTTTGGGTAGATCGTTGAGCCATTCTGGAAGCTTGAGCAAACAAAAAAGTCTTTCAGGAGTCCAAGAGTTGAAGAGCAGTTTGAAAATCACAGTGGCCTTTCTTCCTTTTGCCTGCTGTATATATGGCAAAACACTTAGGTCACACCCACATTGTGACGATAGCTGGACCAATGAGAGGTGAGATGGTCTAGAGCCATTCATATGTAATTTGCACTCTTCAACCACATTCAGAACAATTCGTTTAAAACTGTATCAGGTTTAATTCTTTTTAGACTATTTTCAGTGTTATCTGTGTCAAACAGACATTTATAAAATTTAATGATCTTTCTTTAGAGTCTAAATAGATATGTTGGCAATGTTTTTGAAAAGATTCTCAAGGTGTGCTCATTCAGGTCTTTACAAGGAGAATTGATGTCTTACTGCAAGCTCCATACTGAAACCATTTTTGCTTGGCAGGTCAATCAGAATCAGAATCAGATTCAGAATCAGAACCATTTATTGCCATGTATGCTTACACATACAAGGAATTTGTCCTGGCGGGAAGGTGCATACATTTAACATTTAACAATACACATTTAACAGTTAACGCAGTGCAATAAATGAGGATGAATGGATGAATGAATATCTACATTGAGACAGCAGCATAACAAAATACCAAAAGTAAGATAAAGTGCATGGAATGTGCATGAGTGTAAGTGTTGTGTGAAAGTGGCAAGTGCAATGCCCAGGTGTCAAGTGTATTCAAGTCAAGTATAAGTATAAGGCTATGTGCAGGGGAGTGTACGGTGGGAATTGTCTGGGGGTGACAGAGTCATTAGAGTCAGTGGGGGACCCGGGCTCTGTTGATGAGCCCGACGGCAGACGGGAAGAAACTGTTTTTGTGGCGTGAGGTCTTGGTCCTGATGGACCGCAGCCTCCTGCCAGAGGGGAGGGACACCAACAGTTTGTGTCCAGGGTGAGAGGGATCAGCTACAATCTTCCTCTCCTTCAGGGTTCTTGAAGCAAACAAGTCCTGGAGGGACGGCAGATTGCAGCCAATCACCGTCTCGGCAGAGCGAATGATGCGCTGCAGCCTGGCCTTGTCCTTGGCAGTGGCTGCAGCGTACCAGACTGTGATGGAGGAGCAGAGGATGGACTCGATGATGGCAGTGTAGAAGTGCACCATCATTGTCTTTGGCAGGTTGAATTTCCTCAACTGCCTCAGGAAGAACATCCTCTGCTGCGCCTTCTTGGCGATGGAGCTGATGTTTAGTTCCCACTTGAGGTCCTGGGTAATGATGGAGCCCAGGAAGCGGAAGGACTCCACAGCTTTGACGGGGGAGTCACACAGGGTGAGAGGGGCTGGTGGGGCTGAGATCTTTCTGAAGTCCACAACCATCTCCACTGTCTTCAGAGCGTTGAGCTCCAGGTTGTTTTGGCTGCACCAGGTCACCAGGTGGTCAGTCTCCCACCTGTAGGCGGACTCGTCCCCACCAGAGATGAGTCCAATGAGAGTGGTGTCATCCGCAAACTTCAGGAGCTTGACGGACTGGTGACTGGAGGTGCAGCTGTTGGTGTACAGGGAGAAGAGCAGAGGGGAAAGAACGCAGCCTTGGGGGGAACCGGTGCTGATGGACCGAGAGGCTGAGACGTGTTTCCCCAGCCTCACGTGCTGCTTCCTGTCAGACAGGAAGTCTGTGATCCACTTGCAGGTGGAGTCGGGCACGTGCAGCTGGGAGAGCTTGTCCTGCAGCAGAGACGGGATGATGGTGTTGAAGGCAGAGCTGAAGTCCACAAACAGGATCCTGGCGTAGGTTCCTGGGGAGTCCAGGTGCTGGAGGATGGAGTGGAGGGCCATGTTGACTGCATCGTCCACAGACCTGTTGGCTCTGTAGGCGAACTGCAGGGGATCCAGGAGTGGGTCGGTGAGGGTTTTGAGGTGGGACAGGACCAGGCGCTCAAAGGACTTCATGACCACAGAGGTCAGGGCGACGGGCCTGTAGTCATTGAGTCCTGTGATCCTAGGTTTTTTGGGGACGGGGATGATGGTGGAGGCCTTGAAGCAGGCTGGTACATGGCATGTCTCCAGAGAGGTGTTGAAGATGTCTGTAAACACCGGGGACAGCTGATCAGCACAATGCTTCAGGGTGGAGGGGGAGACAGAGTCCGGCTGGCTGCTTTGCGGGGGTTCTGCTTTTTAAAAAGCCTGTTGACGACTCTCTCTTGGATAATGAGGGTCGTCACTGTGGAGGGGGTAGGGGCGCTGTGAACGATGGTTCAGAGGCGTGAGCCCCTGATGGGCTGGGGGAGGGAGGGCTGGTGGTCTGTGGCTGGTTGGTGGGGCTGTTGATGGGGCTGTTGGGGATGGCATCAGGACTGTTCCATTGTCTTTCAAATCTGCAGTAGAACTCATTCAGCTCGTCTGCCAGGCGGAGGTCGTTCATGGAGTGGGGGGTTTTGGGCTTGTAGTTGGTGATCTGTTTGAGCCTCTCCAGACCGACGCAGAATCACTTGCTGAGAGCTGGTGTTGCAGTTTCTCAACGATAGGTGATATGAGCCATTAACATTTAGTTTGCATTTGTATATGGTGGGTGTCTTCGACATTCTTATTGAGGAAAAATACACTCTATCAGGACATTTTAGTTTAATGACTTTTAGACTATTTTAGTGTTTTCTGTGTCAAACAGACATTTATAAAATTAAATGATCTTTCTTTAGAGTCTAAATAGACATGTTGGCACATTAAACTAAACAGATCTCAACATTAACTGGTGGAATGAAATGAGGATGTTTTAATCAATTTATAATATACAACTGTTTCATATATAAATGGCCATCATTCCAATGCCTGGAAGCCTTTTGACCTCTTATTCTTAATCAAGTTATAATATACAACTGTTTCATATATACATGGCCATTAAAAACCATTCCAACGCCTGGAAGTCTTTTGACCTCTCATTCAGGAGAGAACCTATCATTTGTGATAACTGAGAAATTGAACCAACAAGGACTTAAAAAGCCCGGTTCTCAAGATTTTCCCTGTAATAAATCAGTTCATATTGAGGAGTTTTTGAAAAGATTCCCAAGGAGTGCTCATGCAGGTCTTTACATAGAGAATTGATGTCTGACTGCCGGCTGCTGAAACGATAGGTGATATGACCCATTAACATTTAGTTTGCATTTTGATGTCTAACTGCCGGCTGCTGAAACCGGTTTTGCTTGGCAGGTCAACGATAGGTGATATGACCCATTACAATTTAGTTTGCATTTGTATATGGTGGGTGTCTTTCACATTCTTATTGAGGAAAAATACACTCTATCAGGACATTTTAGTTTAATTATTTTTAAACTATTTTCAGTGTTTGAGTCAAACAGACATTTATAAAATTAAATGATCTTTCTTTTGAGTCTAAATAGACATGTTGGCACATTAAACTAAACAGATCTCAACATTAACTGGTGGAATGAAATGAGGATGTTTTAATCAAGTTATAATATACAACTGTTTCATATATACTATGTTGGAGGAAAGGCTGATGGTTTTTGAAGATGACCCCTACACTTGTGTATCCCCCCCCCCCACACACACACACTCATGATCATTATACACACACAGTACATACGACAACACAGGATGCACTTAATGCTTTATTAACAGGTTAAAGTAGGCCTTAGTTCAGTAATGACCAGAACTAATACCAGGGGAAGTAACCTTCAATGGCATTATCTTAAATAATAATGCACACAATTTAAACTGGATAATAGAAGTAAAGCCAATTAAATAGGTTCATTCTGACAATTTGATAGTGACATTCACATATAGGCACTGAAAAAGTAAAAAATAAAAATAATTCATAAACATTCAAACGCAAATAAATACACAGGAACAATTTAATATTAGCTATCCTAAATATACAAAAGATGAGGCGTCAAACATGTCCAAGTGCAATAGGTAAGACGTTACAGTAAAGACGCCTCACAAGCCTTTAGCAGGCTCTGGTTTGGCCTTGTTTACTCAATGCTAACACACATTACTCCTTCCGTATGCTTGAATCCTTCTTAAAGACATGAGCCTTGCCCTCCAGGATTCGGATTTCAGTACCAGGCTGCAGGCAAACATCCATCTTTCGCTTCAACACATTAGCCACAAACACAAGCATAACGTCCCTCGGGTGTCGGCTGAGCCACATGTGAAAGGTTTCAAGCTCGGCTGCGACTGAAGCTGTAATAACATTCAATATAACAAAAACGTTTCCACATGGGAGGTTACCCGGAGAAAAGGCATATGTACTGTATACTGTGAGAAAGGGTGCAACACGTTTGCAGGTTAGCATCATAGTTTGGTGTCAGACAAAGCCCTGGTTTGAAGCATTATACTGGTTGCAGTTCTGCTATACAGTGTGTCTGTCGAACTATAATTAAAGGGAAAATAATCTCAACACTTATAGAAATATAAGAAAAGCTCCTTAGAATTATAGTATCAGTTTCCACCACAGGACCAGTTTCTTTAAAAAGGCCCCCCCCCCAAAAAAATGCTTGAACTGCATATGATGCAAAAAACATTATTAAACATCTCAACTTCAGGATTTTCATAATCTGTATGACGAGTGTCCATAATGCCCAGGAAATAGTGAAAATAACAATCTGCAGAGATTACCTTTTGCAAGACAGCAGTGTTTAAGTTTTTAGTGGGATCATCAATCTTAAAACAACCGGTACAGTTGGTTCTAAACTATTGCCTATACTGTAGCTATCACTCACTATTTTAAACAACGCTTCTTGTATCTCATGAGCTATGATATTGTTGTCCTGGCGAGAGCTTAATAGATGGGGAAGGTATTTCTATTGTTTCTATAAATGTGAGCACTTTGAATGCAAGCTCAAGAGGTAAAAGTAGTCATCCCTCGGAGGCCTATCGCAATAATTACATCATTGACTTATCGTACAATACACAGACATGACGTCGAGAATTATTTTACGCCATCGACTCTTTGTACGACATACGGACGAGACCTTGAATATTTTGGGTAACCTCGATATTGACTGTTGTGTGTTGGTCACCAACACTTCAGGCCAGGTTTTCTCTACCGTTACAAGACTTGGGCAATGCACACACATTGCACATTTTTTTGTTAATGGCTGGAGTACATTTTATTGTTTTGGTAGTGTGGTTTTAGTATATTTTTGGTATTGAAATATTTTTTACACATTCCAATCCCAATGACAAGCTATATTTGCAATATTATGCTATCATTTTCTATCACTGGAATAAAATAGTCTTAAAATGGCGATAATATCATATATTGTAATAATTTCTTGGACAATATATCGTCCTACAAAAGTAATAATTGTGACAGGCCACATTGGGAAATACGCTTAAATGCTTTCTTAGTTTTCCATGAGAATATCGACGCCACACGAGTGAGTTTGCTCAATATGTAGCCAGTTAGCTTGCTCAGCGAAAGACAGAAAACGGGGGTAAACAGCTAGCCTGGCTATGTTCAAAGCTAACAATCTACCAATAAAGCATCCTTAATATCAAATTATATCTATATTTAAAAAAGTAAGTTCCGCTCATGACCAGGAAATAGTCTGGCCCATACCCAAACAAAACCACAACTGGTCATTGGCAAAAGAGGCAAGTGAGCTGCGCCCTGCTTTCAGTCTATATGCTAAGCTAGGACAACCAGCTGCAGGCTGTAGATTTTAAATTGACCGTACGGACAGGAAGGAGGAACCAACGTTTTGAACAAACTGAGAGGAAGAAAGCTAGTCCTCCAAAAATCTCTAGATAAACGGGCGAGGCACACAACGAATATCCGGTAGCGAGGTCTCACACAGAGAACGGTGCAAGACACTGAAGGCCTGCTTGAAGCGCCGTCCACCACGTGAGAGGAGCTTGAGTGGTCACCTCGACAGCACTGTGGCCTGAGAGGATCCCCTTCAGATCGTTGTCTTTCTAACTACAGCTATGCAGATGTTAGTAGAGTCCATTATGGGAAACGCAAAAGATACAGATTCATGTTAGTGTAATATTTAGATTTCTCCTCTTGTTTTCATCGGAGATGCAATATTCTTGCGTTGTCTTGTGAAGCTTTGACGCTCAGTGCACTTGTGAGGGTCACGGGAGGCATACTGCTGTTATTGTGGTAATGTGTTAATGCCGACAGAGGTCAGGCAGTGAAGCCAGTATATTTAGCAGGAACACTGAGTAGAAGAATACGATAGCTGAATCAATCTGGTGCTTCACAAAATTTGTTCAAGTGAATTATGCAAAAGCTTTTCTGAGTTGATCACATGCAAATCAGATTGTTGTGGAAGGTTGGATGACAATGCGTGCTCCAATTTGACCTCAATTGAACTGAGCTGCACTTGAATGTAGCACCCTCTATAAGACTGTTTACACCAAGCCCCCTGCACTTAACACTGAGACAGCACATTATCGTTCTCTCATTAAGCCAACCAGCGTACCGTTTACTGTTTACTGGACTTGCCGGATTTGCCAGATTTGCTGGCCTTGGCGGCTTTGGTAGCTCTGATGTCCATCTTGGTCTTCTGGATACGGGAGAAGATCTCTTTAAAAAGCGCTTTGTACTCTGGAGTGTTCTGGCCCAGCCTCTTGTCCACGGCATCCACCTGCTTGCTGATGCTCTCGATGGCCTCGGGGGTGGAGGGCGACTGGGTCGGGGACGGCGGAGGCGCCGGGGTGGGGCCCATAGCGCAGTCTTTCATGGACGGATCTCGGGAGACGGGTCTGGAAGTCTGGACACCGGCGTGGCACAGGCTCTCCTCGTGGCGGCGACACTTCCCCAGCAGCTCCTCGTACTTCTCCAGCAGGGCGTGGTACTGCTCGTCCACCTCCCTGAGGATGGACATCCCCCTCTTGCGCACGCTGTTGGCGTGGAGGGCGTAGCTGCCCCTCCGGCGGCCGGAGGCGTCGCGGGCCACGATGGCGTTGAGCGCTGTGTCGCTGCAGCTTTTCCTCACCGGGCTGGACTCGGGGAGGGACTCCCCTCCTACGCCTCCCCCGCCCTCGGCCTCCTCCCTCACGCCTCCTCCCGTCTCGCCGACATCGACTTCCAGGAAGGAGTCGGTCTCCGGGGTCCTGTTGAGGACCGTCTGGGTGAGAGCCACGCCGTCGTCCTCGCTGCTCAGCAGGTAGGTCCGAGCCCGACGCAGCTGCTGCAGCTCCTGGAGCTCCACCTCCAGCTCCCGTACCCGCGCCTGGCAGCTCTCAGCATCCTACAAGCAAAGACAATGAATTAAAAATAAAACAAGTAGTAAAGTTGTAGCTTATAATAATTATCTGATAAAAATCTGTATATTCTTCTGGGGTGTATTTTTGTACATACATTATACATTAATTAACGGTATTAAACCTTCTCACCCCGGATAAATGGTGTAAAACCACTTAACTAATTGATACCACCATGACACTTCACCAGTTTAATTATTCAAATGAGGTCTAATGTAAAAGAAATGTTTTAATGTTTTTTATCTACTGAAAAAATAAAACAAAGTAGTAAAATAAAAACCTAAATGTGTATTTTGGATGTTTTATTTCCACTAGTGAGGACATTTTAAAGCAAAAGCTCAAAGTTGACCAGTGCATAAAAAGCACTAACGGTGTCTCTACCTGCACCCGTGTCTGCAGGCGGGAGAACTCTCCGAGGAGGAGGTTGCACTCCTTCTCCACGCCCTCCCTGCGACCCCTCTCGGTCCGGGCGGCCGCTCTCAGAGCCGACACCGCCTCCCTCAGGTGCTGGTTTTCCTCTTCAAACGGTGGACGCTTCACATCCACTGTAAAGCTCTCGGCCCGGCCCACCACAAACTCATCCTCGTACCTAAAAAGTATATCACGGGCGGTGTTTTTCATTGTGGCGAAGATGACTTGCCACCTGCTCACCTACGAAGGAGAAGGAGGGGGGGGGAGGGTGTTGACAAGTACCTGGGTGCCGTGCAAAGCTCCCTCAGGCAAGGGAAGGAGTGGATGGTCTTGCGTCGCTCCCTCTTCTCCCTCCTGACTCTGAGCTGCTCCATGGACCGAAGCTGCTCCACCTGCCCTGAGAGAGACTCCACCTGGTTCTGCAGAGCCTCGATGGTCCCCGTTAACCTGGGGGGAGGAGAAGGGGTGAGAAAGGGTACGAAAAGGGAGGAAAGTGAAGGAGTGGAGGTGGTAGAAAGTCCCACTCACGTCTCTATCTTGTGCTGCGAGCCCCGGCTGTCCGTCACCAGCGTGCGGTTGGTGCGCTCCAGCTCTCGGGCCGTCCCGTCCAGCTGCTCGTACACTTTGGCGTGCTGCTCGTTCATGTCCCGCAGGACCTCCAGCTGCTTGGACAGGTACTGTGGGACGGACAGGGTGACGCTTTACAGTTCAATCTGTTCTGTGATTAGTTTTTATAAAACTCAATTTGACAATTTTTAATCTTTCTTTTAACATCAACATTTTTAAAGTTGTAATTTACTTAATATAATCAAGTCAAACATCAATACATCAATACACAATACTCACTCACTGCCTTCAAAGGAACATTCCCAAATATCTTGTCTATTCACGGTCCTTTATACTTTACCAGGTTTTAAAACGTTAATGCCCCTTTAACCATTGGAAAATAGTGAAGTTGTGATAAAGCAGCCAAAAATTAAGGTTATGAATAATGTGAATGCCAGCACTAGCTGAGTCAGCGTCAGTTTGAAAATACCTGAAAGGGTGAGTTTGGTGTATAAGGGAGATCACTGGAAAGCTACAGAATGTTCAATTTAATAATAATAATGGACCCACCCTTTAACTGTACTTTATTTATGAATTAAATTCATGGCTCAGGTTATTAACTTTCATACCTCGATCTCTTGCACTTGCTCTTCATTAGTGATGTACATCTGCTGCAGGGAATCCTCCAACTCTTTGTTCCTCTCCAGCAGAGTCTTCCCCAGCTCTGCTGCCAAGTGGAGGTCTAGAAATCAGAAGGAGATTGAGAGAGAATAAGAACAAATGAGTCAATTGGTCAAAGGTGGCAAAAATGGATAGCTTTCATAACTAAAGGGGGCGCTATCAAGCTATTTTTTTTCGACTTTTGCCCGACACCTCAATCAGGTTGGAATTTTTGCAGAGTTAGATTGGTGTGCAAATTTGGAAAAATGTAGGTTTAGCCCAAGCACCTCTTTTACACACTTAAAGACACAGAAGAACGAGAATAATAATGAACAATAGAATAACAATAGGTCCTCCGCTCTGACTACCTCAGTGCTCGGGCCTGTAAGTGTAAGTGAGGAGTGCAGACCGAGAGACGAGGATTTAGCAAGACGGATACCAAGAGAGGAAGTTAAGGATTGGAGGAAAGAAAGCCGGGGGGGAGAGAGGAGAGAATGGAGGGGTGGACGAAGACAATGGGATAAATGATGTGTGTGAGATAGGAAACGAGGAAGGAAAGAAAATCTAATCTCACAGAAGAAGGCCGTCTGCAGCCGCACAAGATTGAGATAGAGCGACGCTCTATTTTAGGCGAGGTTATAACCGAGTCTGGAAAAGAATGATTAAAGGTCCATCACATGGTCTCAGTCTGCACTGGACCTGCAGGCCCGCTGCTCTTCACTGACTGAATAAGAAGGTCGCAGTTGAAGAGACCCCTTAAAGCTGCAATTGGGACAGAAATAGCCTGAAAAGAGATTTTGTCTGTCCAATTTACATTCAGAGTAATAATAGTTTGTTGTTGATCTTGAGCCCCTGTTCTACTGTTTGTATTTGTGCTTGCAGACTGTAGCGCCTCTAAAGGCAGAGCCGTCGTTCTTCATCCTCATTGTGCTCTGACTCGGCGGTATTGATGGCCCACAGAGTCGGGTCTGAGTCAGCGAGACGTGGGGACGTCTGTGACCTCTCAGAAAGAGAGCTGAGCAGCCAATGGATATCGAATATTGATGACTGGGAAGGAAGGCCAAGTCCGGACCCGACTGTATGTCAGCGCTGCGTTTACCGGCTGACGTTGAGATGGAGGAAATAGAGACTCAACCAGCAGCTCACACAGATTTACTGAGACAGAAAAGTGTGATTTGCAGATTGTATTGACCTAACCTCCCCAAGCAGGTTATTTTTCTGAGCTCTAATGTTGCTCCATCCCCGTCCAGTGTGTAAAACAACAACATGACCACATTGACTTAATGGTGATATGCAAGATTTCAGCACAGGTATCAGCATATGTCGACTGATCAGAGAGAAATCGCAGGACAGAAATGCCAAAGGTTTACGGTAACTTAGAAATATTTGTATGCGTTTATGTGAATAAATATATTGACTAAATGATGGACTTATATCTTGTATTATCCCTCAAACCGAAATACTGGGTTTAGCCTTTAAATGTCTGTCAACCAGTCGGGAATATTTTTCAGTGTCACCTGGCAGTCCTGTCCTCGCCTCCTTCAATTAGACTAACGAGGAGCAAGCAGGCTGTTGCCAACAGCTCCACATGGACTAATTAACACAGTTCCCTCTGTGGGGCCGTAGCATCAGAAGCTCTGGTCTAGATCTTTGTATTTCAGTTTTTTATCTAACTTTTAATCAAAGTTGTCCTTAAGCATCTTGTCCGTTTGTATCTCCATCATTAGATGCACTACATGCACTAGGCAATACAAGCTCGTCTTACACTATGACCGGGAAACAAAAAACAAAAGGGACGTCTGATTGGCAGAGCTTTCAACCTCATCTCACAGTCTTCTTCACCAGAAAGAGTTTACTCAGGTGCCATCCTGTGAACCCAAGCATCTTAGCTTTAACAACTACGATGAACCCTCCCCAAATATTGATGCCAGGTCGTCGTACATGATGAGATAGAGGACGACACTCCATGAAAAAAGCTGAGACCCACCGGAAAAGGAAGTGATTTGTTTTGGGACGAATTGTATAGCGAGCATAAGCGTTGCTAGAAGCGATAGCTAAACAGACACAGATATTGTTTTTCTCTCTTATTATGTTTGTTTGTGACATGTGTCATGCACCAACAGTACCAAGGCAAATTCCTTGTATGTCAAAAACCTGCATGGCAAGAGACCTGTTTCTGACATAAATAGCACTTCTGCATTCTGAAAACAGCTCAGTAGACGTCATGGTCGTATAACGTTAGTCTAGTCAGCGTTCCTCTTACAAATACACTAGAAGATAGTTATACAAGCAGAGCCTGAAGACCTCTGACAAGCTCTTCCAATCACATCCAGCCATGGGCCAATTCTGACAAATCTAAAGGCAAAAATCCACCAAGAAAACCGGACAACCCAGAGCCCGTGTGACCGTCCACGTCCAGCGGCAGAGCGGCCGCTCAGTGACAAGCGAATGGAGAACACGAAGGTGGAAGCGGGAGAGAGAAGAGAGCGATCGATACCTCTCAGTGCACTACAGCAGGCCAGTGGGCTGCCTGCTCCACCCACACCGTCAGGCCCTCACCAGCTCCGGCGTAATCGCATCATGTGTGACAAATACATTTTCCCAGAACCAGTTGCAACCACTTCGGTTTTTTTAATTCTTTAAATGTTTTCAATGCAACCAGCTCCCAAAAAAACATTGTGTGCACATGTGCACATATCCGGTACCGTGCTGTGCGTGGGCGACCTCTTCCACAGGCAGGGTTGCTTCGGGAGGTGCATGCCTCCCGTGAGATTTATTGGAATGGAGGAAACAGGACTTCTCCTCTTTCTCTTGTCCTGTGTTGCAGACCCCGGCTTCTAATAAAAAGGGGGTTCCAGAAACATCCAGTGGCTTAGAAATGAATTATTTAGTTCAATGGCAGACTGCTTTTCAGTTCAGGAACTGCACTAACATGTTATTTGCCAATGCAGCAGATTCGATCCACATTCTTAAGGCCGTTGCTCTTTAATACTTGTCCTTGTGTGGGCGTAAACAACACGTAACAAGAGCATTTAACTAGTCTTTCATCAGAGTGAGTCAAGCCAACAGGCCTCCTGTCTCAGCTGGTACGGGCCACACAGTTCCTCTTGGACTCGGGCCAGCAGAGGCTCTGGCTAACGCACAATAGGCCCAAGCAAAAATGACATGTCTGCCCCCTTCCTCGTTTCCTGCTGAAGGCTCCATCGTTACCTCACTCACAGTACATAAGGCGGGGGAATGGGGAGGGGGGGCTCATGCTTTCCAATGTTTGACATCTGCTAAACACGAACGAAGCGCTTCATTCTCAAATGACTTCAAGGAAGAGTTGAACATTTCGGGACATAAAGATGTGACGATACTATGAAGATGTAAGGCTTTGTAATTCCCTTTGGTCGAGGACGGCCCTCAAACGATGAGCAAAACAGCTGCTGATCATTTTTCTGTCGATCGACTTTCTGCTCCACAGTATTTTATATAAATATAAGGGTGCAGCTCTCTTCATTCTTCCCCGGTTCCTCCATAAGCCTCAGGCCTTTTCTCTCTCTCACAGCACTGAGGTCAAACTGCTCAGCCTGCCAGCTCTGGCATGACAACAACTACAGTGCTGTGACACACAATGTCTCTCTCTCATCCTCGCTCTCTCTCTGAAGGATTCGTGGCATCCTGAAATGTCGCAATACAACAAAACATGAGCTCTGCTCCGAGAGGTCTGACCTCTGACCCCGTGGAACACAAAGCTCTCCGTGTGGACGCTCACATGAAGGCCAGCTCTCCACCAGACACTTTGACCTTTATGAAAGGGTTTTCCTGTCTGCTGCCATCTCTCTTTTACTCGTTTCAAATACATTATGTCATGATTGCAGATGCTTATATGCCTGTGTCTGCATATGGAATTATAACAAGTAAGAAGACAAAACAATTCCCTGCATCAGCATCCTTTCATCTCCGGAAATGAAGTTATAATTACTTGCCAGGAGGATGAGGGATTGAGAGACAACGGGAGACAGGAAATGGAATAAGCAGGGCAGAAGACAGCGAGAAGTCTTTGTCTGTGATCGGACTTTAAAAAAAAAAAGCCATATCAGCATGATTCAAATATTTTTTTTTTTAAATCATATTTAATATGTTGCTAAATTGGCAGACAAATGTGTCAACAGATGTTCAGAGCATAGCGAGATATAAACTGTGACCCCAAACAAAAAGTACTTTCCAGTGCGTGACTGGCTGGTGTTCCCCTCATGTGGAACGTAAACGGTTCTCGTCTAATCCATCTGGAATAATTTAAACGTGATTAAATGTTTGCTTCTTTTTTTAATCAATACTGAAAACGTACAACTTGAAGAGTCGTAGCATGAACAGTTGATTGGTCCTCAGACTGTTTTCATATATTCAAACATGAATGAGCAAGTTGTGTGTCGATGGTGGATTCTGTCGCATACAGCAGGTGGCTCTGAATGAGGTTAATTAGACAAAGACTGAGCAGCAAACCCTCACTGGGTTCTTTTCTTCCTCTTTGTTTGGTCTTAACATTAGAGTATATTTAACATTAAAACAAGACATTTCTAGAAAACTGTGATGAGCATTTAAAAAAAAAACAGTAATCAATTGATGGACAGGTCAATCAATAATGAAAACAATAGTTGGCTGCAGTTCTAACCAGCACTATATCAAATTATATGAAAGTTGCAGACTCAGCTGTCTCTTTACTCATTAGTTCATGCTATTTAGACCCTAAATCAACGTTTTCACAGTTTTGGTTAGCCAATTAATAAGTGAGCAGTGCTGATTGGTTCAACGTTTGGACAAAAAAGGTTGATAACCCTCTATTTTATAGGCATCAAAGGCAACCACAGAACAGATTCTGAGATTATTTTTCAGGAAAACATCAAGAAGAAAAAAAATTGTTATCTCACACTACTTTAATATTTTTGCTCATCTTGTGCGTCAGCCTAAAATGATGGAATAATGAATACATGACAGAGAGTGTTAGCCTTTTGGTAATAATTAGGCTGTGTATTATGGCATTGTGCCATTTAATACTAAAATATCAAGGAGAAATGTCCATCATAACCCAAGCCAACATATTCAATGATACAAAACAGATAAAAGGCAGCAATTTGAGAAGCTAGAAGCAGTAACTTTATAAACAAACAATTGATGATACAAAAAGCATCCTTCTGTGAATATAAATGAATGAAGTAATGTGTGAACCTCCATTACAGCCCTGAGAACCTCGTCATTGAGGGTCCATCACTGTCTCATGCTGACAGCTGTAGCAGGCCCCGGTTGGCATGCTGTCAATGCATTGTTGTCAAAGGAGCAGAGCTCGATCCTCACAAACTGGAAATTTAGGAAGGATTTGTAAAAAAAGAAAGAAAAAAAAGAAAAGAAAAAAGAGTCCCTGCTGTCTCAGAGAGCCTTTGTTAAGCGGAGGCCGGCTAGCGAACCGGCCAGCAGCTGACGGAGATGATGCTGCGGCCAGCAAAGGGAGGATGGTGTCCCGTCTTACCCTGCTCCAGGTCCTGCTGGTCGTACCACGGCTCTTCCTCTTCGGTCACGAATTCCTCCATTCCCCCTGAGTTTAGCATGGGGGACCCCCACACCCGCCTTCTCCTCCTGAACCCGGGGAACAGCGCAGAAACAAGCCACCCCGTCTGGAACAAAAGAGCTTCTCCGGGGTCCTTCAAGCTGGAGAGCTGCGCACGAGCCTCTTCGCTCGGCCAGGCTCGGGTGGTGTTGAGGCTCTCTCTCTCTCTCTCTCTCTCTCTCTCTCTCGCTCCTCTATGCTTCCTCGGTCACTCCCACCTCCCTCCCTCTCATCCCCCCACCGCCCGGCACCGGCCCATCCTGGTCCTCACACCCGGCTCCGCTGCTGCTGCAGAGGACCCTACAGACGTGGCAGCGATGTTGCGACGGCACTTCCTTTCCTCCCCGTTATCAGCAGCGGTGCACTCGCGATGCCTTCACGTGCCACTCGCGAGCTGCGAATGTTTTGCTTTGTCGCTTTCTACTAGCTTTATGGCAAGCGCGCCCGCTGGATTACTCCACGTAAAGACGGCATGACGCCATTCATTTAGACAGACTAATTATAAACACAGATAATGATCAAATCTAACCCAATACAATATTAACGAGCCTCAAATGTCGTATTGCATGTAAACGTTGCATTACCTCATCTGACTTGGACCCAGCGGTGGAAGAAGTACTTATTTTTTTGTAAAAGTAGCAGTAATGCAGAATGACACCCTCTTACTTAAGTAAAAGTACAAAAGTATTTATCAAAATATACTACTACTACCAAAAGTAAAAGTACTCATTGTGCAAAATTATTGATGCATTCATGTGTTCGTTACTTCCGTATCTCAGCTAATAAAGGTGGGGCTCATTTTAATTTACTTGATATACTGCTGGATGGCCAATCCACAATAATATGTGACAATGTATTAGTTGATCATAGATATAGTAGAGTAGAAGGTACAATATTTGGCAATAAACTGATGATAGGATGTTTTATATGTACTTTTTTATAATAAAAAAAACAGGAATCTTCAAATGTGTTCCCCATGGAGGTACAGTACACTGATATGACTCAGTTTGATACTCTGTTTTCAGACATATCCGTGTTTTGTCACCTTTTCTCTTGACGACTGCTATGCACTTTATTCTTGTTTAATTAAAGTTCATGTCGGGCCGGATTGTGTGAAATGGTGAGTAGTGTACAGATGTTACCGTGCTGTCCCCAGCTGGAAGCTGCTGGTTATATGTCGTTTACTCCACTAGAGGGCACAATCCAGTCTTATACGTGCCACAAAACACGAGAGGCTCTCTCTGAACGAATACGATTATACTTCTATGCATTGCTTCCTTTCACATAGCACAATAATTCATTGTATCTTAATGACATTTAAATAAATGTATATGACACACATAGGTGCAGTGCATTGTCTGCTCACCACGTCCTGTTGAAACACACTGAATAATATCCCCCAATGAAAGACATGTCTGAGCCTTATAGTTCTATGAAAGCTGAGTAATTAAATCTTGTTTAGCAAGTCAACTAATTAAAAAAACAGGATTGTGATGGAGAGGGGAGGGTAATACAGGAAGATCAGATGTGTATATGTTCCTACACGTAGGTGTGATTTCCTCTTCTTTTGTAGAGGTGTCATTACTGGGTAATTGGTTTAAAATCCACTGCCATTACTCACATTTGTTGATGGATATATATATAGCCTGGATGAGGCAATGAAGCTGCAGATGTCAGTCGGAAAAATCCAGTCCAGTCAGAAAAGAAGAGGTGTTTTTATTATTTTATTTTCAAAAAACAAACACACCGCTGTATCATAGGGGTTGTTGTCTGTGACCCAACCAAGCCCCTCCCAGGAGTGTGGTTGAATAACTTGAAATACTGAAATAGTTTCCTTATCAATAGCTGTTGTTGTGATGACTGGAATAGTCTTAGGAAGTGTTTTGTGTGATGACAGCAGTGTGTGTTATGTACCGTCCATGCATGCATTGTCAGCCGGACTGTATGTGGGTTAATGGGTTTGCCACACACACACACACACACACACACACACACACACACACACACACACACACACACACACACACATAAAACCCCGAACACACTATTCTCAGTAAACTTAATCTTGCTCTCACTCTCAGGCCTTTCCTCCTTCTACCAGGATCAACGAGACCAAACAGGCCTTCCATTTTTTTTTTCTCCATCTCACTCAATGTTTTGTACATAAAACAAAACTCAAAAATGGAGAGCAGATTTTTGGTATGCCGGTACGAAGCTGGATTACGGATAATTACAGTCATTTTATTTGTTGTCCGTTTTTGTGTTTTCTTTGTATTTTCTTTTATCTATTTATTTACTTTATACCAAAAGATATAAACATACACGTATCGCTTATAAAACCACATCATTATTATAATTAGTATGCATTAGTATTAGTAATATTAATTTGTATAACACTAGTAATACTTATTATGCTATTCCATTATTATAAACAGTCCTTTTTGTCACATTTGTGACACTTCTATTTATATTTTTTATCATTTTGCACCAATAAAAACTAATAAATAAACAAACAAATGAATCAACACAAATTTCAAGTATTTGCTGGTTCCCACTTTACAATTTTTCAAGGCAAACTCATGAAGTTCTTCTTATACAGTTGTGTAAGTCGGGATGAAATAAAGACAATGTTACGTGCACAGGGCTCAATGAGGCTACAGATAGTATGTTGAGAAGGATAGAGGGCGCTCTGTGTCTGACAGTGTTGGGGGGTCACGGGGTTGAAGTGCTATCATGTTACTCTGATTCTGCCCAAAACTGACTGAACTGGCCTCCTCAATCCACAAGGCCTCGACACATCCTATCACACATGATGCAAATCAGCCTATTGTTACACGCTGGGCTCCCTACTTACTCATAAACCATTGACCCTTTCCATCTATGTCAATAACATCCCCACAACAAGTCAGTCTTTTCTTCTTTCGTATTTAGAATGGAGATGAGATGTGAAGTTACACTGAGGACGAGCTAATGAGTAATACCTCATGGATAGGCTCAAGCTCGTACATTCAATCTGTCACAGTTAGAACACTTAGGCCTACAAGGGTCAAACATTGGTTTGGTTTTAAGCTCGTTCTTTGGCTGTCAGAAGTTGGGTTCCATCCAAAGATGAATCAATGAGAAATTAGTGTAAAGAGCCCACGCTGAGACAAACAAAGATCTTCCAAGAGGAAATTAACTGCTGAATTCAAATCAACTGAACTAATCAGTGCATTTGTGACTAGGAAAATGTAATGTGGAGAGAATTATCATTCAACTCTGGAGTTTCCTCCAGGGACTGGCTGGTGAACACAGTGACGCTTGAGCAGCCAGTGAGCCAGATCATTCCCTCAGTATGGTGTAGACCAAAAACTAGCAAAAAGGAGAGATGATACGATGAACACTGAATGAATGATGTGGTTAACCCATCTACTGTTAATATGTCTGACACTTCTGCTAACACACCTATCTATCTAAATATAGGTCTACTCAGGGGTGTCAAAGGCTCCGCTCCCTAAAGGGTCCAATCCGATTGCGGCCCTCTTGATGACTGCAAAGTGTGTTCAATAAAATGCACTGCTATTCATATTTGTAGATCCCATGTGCTGACTGATGCACAGGCTGCATGACACAACACTGAGAAGCGTAGGCGGCGGTGGAAAATGTCTTTGTCAAAAAGGAGAAAAGTGGACCACTGTGAGGATTCCATGATCCTCACAGATGTAAATGGGAACATCAGTCGGACTCAAGTCGAAGCAGAGAAATCAACGAGAGGCCTCAGGCTGTTGGTCGTCTGCTTTGTGAATGGTTGGACGTCAACAGAATGCAGCCCGCCTGTACGTCTTTACACTGAAAGAAAACGGACATTTCGAGGTGTTTTTTTAATTTTTCATTAGGTTCTTCACTTGAGATCAAATAGGGCTGTATTCACTAAACTTATCTACAGTACACTACAAGACAAGAGACGCATAACTGTGGTCTTAACATCACCGTTCAACAGCTTGCACTTTAACTCACTTCCACAACAGGAACTCTGCATAGTGTTCTAGTGAATTTCGGGAAATGACTAATAGCCATTTGTGGATGCAGGGGATCAGCTTGGAAAGTCCAAAAATCCTCCAGTGTGTTTGGACACCCGCACAATTTACTTTCATCAAAGCACACGCCAGAAAGGCCAGAAAACAAGAAGCTAAGACAAAGGAACAGATCATTGTTCTTTCCCTCATTCTTTGAGACCCTTTCTGTAGCGAAGGAGACCCCACATCGGGTTTAGATGCAGGACCCGTGAGGGGGGAAATCAGACCCCTGACGTATTTAACAGTAGACTCTCCATTCCTGAACATGTCTGTTGTCCAACTTCCCATGTGTGCTCAACTGGGGGGGAAAACAACGGTCAATCGAGAGCAAACGCAAACATGCGGGGCTCTTAAGAAATAGTCAGCTGGCGGGACACCAGATGGATGCACACCCACCCCCTACTCCTTTTAGAAGGAGCCATGTCTCCACGGTGACTGAAGACAAAAAAAGAGGCCCTGCTGGCACAGCTGGTGCAGCAAACCAAGAGAGAGAGAGAGAGAGAGAGAGAGAGAGAGAGAGAGAGAGAGAGAGGGAGAGAGAGGGAGGGAGAGAGGGGAGGAGGAGAAAACAGTGAATGAGTGTTCAGATGTACAGACTGAACAGAGGTTGAGTGGGAGTGGGGGATGGCGTAAGCAGCAGTGATCGGGTGTGTTTGGGAAGTTGTTTGGAGGGAGGCTAGGAGGAGAGAGAGGGAGCGAAAAGAGGAGGAGGTAGAGGAGGAGGAGGAGGAGGAGGAGGAGGAGGAGGAGGAGGAGATACACAAACTCCCTGAGAATAGGAGTTAGTAAGTGGGAGAAAGTGAACCACAGGAGGAGCAGTTCACAGTCGTACATAAACAGCTGCCGATCTGCAGAGAGGGTCAGATTACCTCTGAACCGTTGGTGCTGGTCTCCTCGGTCTGAACCGGATCAGGGCTAATTAAATGAGGAGGAGGCTGAGATCAGCAGGCACAAGGAACTTCAGAAGAGAAGAAAAAAAGTGAGAAGAGGGGGAGGGGGTGAAAACAAGAAGACGAAGTCTGTGAAACATCGTGGGGACGGTTTTATGTAGAGCTGAGTTGGGTTCTCCATGCACGGAGGAGTTGGCATATGAAAACAGTGACGCGCTTGAAGTGAGGCACATTCACGTCAGAGGTAAGAGGCTGTTTTCTTTTTTACTTATATGGCTTGTCAATAAAGTGTTAGACTTTTTTTTGCATACAAAGGCAATTGTCAATTTCAGCAAGTATAAAACTTCTGAGAAGGTATTCCAATCTAGAGGAGTTTGTTTCAGGGGCGAACACTCAAGTTCAAGACTCAACACAAAGAAGTTGTTGTCTTCGTCATCACAGTGACAGCATGTTTTGGTCTCTATGTTCTCTGCTAATTATGAAACTTGGTGTGGGAGTACAGTAAAAAGAAGACTGGGAGGAGATCACAGAGCAGCGAGGGTCAACACCAGAGGTCAGATGTTCTTCGGGCCAGTTCTGAACAGAGGGTTCAGCATGAGAAAACCGAACAAGAATGTACCCTTGAACAAATATACAACTTACATATATGCATATAGAGCTTATTTGAATGCACTTTTGTGGAAACATTGGGATGTGTTGGCTGGAAATCAAACTGAGCTTAAAAAACTGTGTATCCAGTGGACTTTCTGCACTACGTTGCGATGTCTGGAAATGTTGGTTCTTCCTGTCTGAGCTGCAGACTCTTTCATCGACAGAAATGTGAAAGCACACCAACCACAAATAATGACAAAAACAACAACTCTGAAATCAACGTGTGGAAGCCAGTCTTGTGCACACACAGCCGACGCTTCCTGAACAAATTGATAACATCAAGGTTCAATTCAATTAATTCAAATAATGTATTCCTGTTTAAGAACAGCATATTTAACAACAACAAAAAATAAAAGCACATGAAGATTATAGGTTGATTGTGTCTACATCTGGTCTATTGATTTATGCTAGGCTTCTGTTACTCTCCTGCTCATCGAGTTAGAAAGTAATAATACAATTAACTTTTTTATTTATTTGTAAAGCGCTTTAAAAGTACTCAAGGCACTTTACACGGAACAAACAGAAACAAAAGAAGCAATAACAAAATACACAATAGAGAATACAAGTATTATTGTGGTAGCCTATAGTATAGCGTATAATTACTACAGGCTACATTAGCCGATGCTAAGCTAGCTAAAGCCTTGTGAAGCACTCCTTCCTAATGTACTGTTGCCTAGCAACGCCAGGAATTCTGAGGTACAGTAAGTCGGTAAGTAACGTTAAGTTATATTTCCTGATATTTAAAACATTAAATTAGCTATTTGGGTTAATTAAACAAACAACTGACATACAAACATACAAACATACATATGTATATATATGTTTTAATGCATGTTATGTGTCCAGCGGTACATTAATTAACGAGCCGTCTGGATTCGGGTCGAGCAACACGTCAAGTGACGCTAACCCACATCAGTGAACAGGTGAGACAGGAGCCTCCGCTCAGCCTGTATTTACTCATTATGGACGTTAACTAGTTAAAAAAGTGGTAAGTTAGTTTAATTAGTCCAACAACGTAACGTCGGTGAAATGAGACAGTGACGTCAGCTAGCTAGTTAGCATAAAGGAACACACTCCGCTTACGAGCTGAGCGCAGCAGCACCCGAGATGAGCTGCAATGTGAACTATACACTGTGAATAAGATATAGTTTATATTCTCAAACAAACTGTTGGTTGCCATTTCCTGAATATGTGGCAGAGTGCACTGTGTTTGTTTAAGACCAATGTTTCTTTGTCGTAAAAGAATAAGCCTAAAAAGCCTAAAGTTGTGCATTTGTGTGGCCTCTTAGCGTGTTATGCAGTTTTTTCCGGCCAGCCTACCAACTTGAAACCCCTTTACCAAGTTCCCTGCATCTGCAGTCGCTGCTCTCATCCTTTGTAGGCCAGCAGAGTTCAACTTGGTAAGGTGGAGTGCACAGTATTGGTCCGACCATGACTGATCCAGGGTCCGTTTTTAAACACAGTGCATGAAACACGTGACCCGTTTGGCCCCCACGTCCCCTCAGCCCAGAGTCGATCATCTGGTGTCCTCCTGTCCCTGTTGCTACTTCACGTCTAGTGTCCGCCTGTGGGGATCTCACCCACACACAGCTGCTCCAGGGATGATGACAGGCTTTGAAATACCAGGCCTTAAATAGTCATAGTCTTGTTTAGAATTATGCTGAACATGAGGGATGGCGGCCCCCGTGTGCAAATACAAATGTCACAGGGGCCCTGAGCAGGGAATCCCACGCAATGTAGGGACACGGTGTATCCAGAACACCCCACCTAGGTTAATCAGCAGGCTAATGAGGGGTACTGCTACATAATGAGTGAGTACTCACAAAGCACATGGAGTATTTGGGGATGAAGGGCATATGTGCTCGCCAGGCTTGAGGGGTAATTGCTGGGTGGAACGATACAATTGCAGAAGCAATTGGGTGGAGCTGAAGACTGAAAATAACGTCTTTGCTTCCACATTCAGAACATCTTTTCTCAAGCAAGCAGGCTGCTGTGTCTTTCAGGTGTTGCTGCTTGAGTTCTGTGAAAGAAATTAAGTCGAAAATGAAATCAAACGAGTTGGTGCAGTATATTTCTCAGAAGGTGTGGGCCAAACTGCAGGCTCTCCCACAGGCCAGTTCCCTGGAGCTGGGGGCCTTCTTCGTGATCATCCTGTTTATTGGTGAGTTTTTTTGTCTTATCAGCAAAAAATGTTTGACAAAGATCCATTTTGCAAATGATAGAAGATATTGAAAAGATTTGAAGGGGGTGCTGGGTCATTTGATATTTCTCTGTGGGTTTGTTTTACATTGCACATTTGCAGTTGACCCCTCCCCTCCTGTCTCCCCTCTCAGCCACGTTCCTGTTCTTCATCATCATGTCCTGCACCCACTGCTGCTTCTGTGGAAAGCCAAAATACCAGGTCTCTAGAGTACAGCCCGTCTGAGGATGAGGCAGAGAGCAGACTCCCCAGGTAAATTCAACCTCCGTCCTTTCCCCCCCGATCCTTTCGTGTAACCATCCCACACGCAGTTACAAAACCGGAAATGCTCCTTCACAGGTCGTTTCTTGGAGGAGAAGGTTGGGGACATGACATTTCCAGCAACCCGGGTTGAAGACTTGGATCCTCATCCGGAGAGCCATGCCACTAGGAATCCTTATAAATCAGCAGAGTGGCATTACTCATCAACATTCATCTCAGACCAGGACAAGGAAATACTGTGTGGCGGCCTTTTCCCAACAACAACAAAATGATTCCAGTGGAGCGTGGATCGAGAAGATGCAGAGAGAGAGCAGAGTTGGGTCTGAATGTTGCAGTAACTCAGTGAGTTATTACAAATGAACCGGTTTGCTATCCTGTTAATATTCGAAGGGAATGTGAAAGACAACGTGTAAAATGTACAGATATTCCAACTTGTGTATATATAGAAACTTGCCTGTGTAAAAAAGACAGAGCGCCCTCTGCTGGCCAAAATAAGAGCTTATCTTTCTTTTTTGGGGGGCATATGAGCTGTTCATTGTTTGACATACAACCGTTACAGATGTTATTACATAGTTGTTGATTTTTCTTTGTCTGTTTTTTTTACTGGCTTTGCAATATTGCATTTTTTGGATGTAACTAAAATGTAAAATAATTTCTATATATATATAAAAACTTAAACAAATTATACAGACTTTTTTGTTATTACACCATCAAATGTTAAGATTGAACTATCTGCCATAGCATCTACTTTGCTCCAAGACGAGCGTTGATCTAAATCCCACCAATAAAACACTGCACTGTTGTGTGCATACCTTATCGCCAGTCAGTGTATTTTGAGTAAACATTAACCCGGGCAGCTGCTTTACTTTGCCCTGCCCACACAAAGGCACCGAAGGTGTCAGGAGAGTTTGAGCCACTGGAGATTTTACGGAATGCCTCCGCCGCGCAGCACCCGGTGGTGAACCGGTGTTCGGGACGGTTCCAGGGCTGCCAGCGGATCAGAAACCATAGCTGAAACCACCTGCTGTCACACACAGTGCACCCGGGCGCTGTCAGGGGTCACCGAGCCGTGAGAGCGCCACTCAGCGGACATGGCCGTGGAGAGGTGAGTTCCCGAACAGGAACTCTGATTAACCTCCGCAGATTTCTGTGGAGCACGTCGATAAAAACATGTCAGCTTTTGAAAAGGGTTTGGAGCTCAGACATTTTATCAGCAGCAGATGATGTGGGTTCTCTAAAAGCATTGGGCAGCTGATGCCATCCAACAACATTATCGGTCTAATGTCCCGATTCTCCATTTGAGCTCTTGTTTTGGTTTCCCCGCGCAGTGTTTCAGAGCAGTGGATCCCCACAGGGCCGCCCGAGGCCTGGGCGGAATGGTTCCTGCACCGGGTGCACCAGGAGCCGTGGGCGCTGGGCGGTGTTGTGGTCATCGGGGTGTTCGTGCTGGGGATTCTGTCTCTGGTCGTCTTCGCTCTGCTGTACGGATGCTGCTGCGGCCCTAAGCAGAAGCAGAAGATGCGGAAGAAGAAGGGTGGGGTGATCTAGACCCTTTGAAGAGAACTGACTCACGCTGTTAAATGACCGTTTGCCAAAATGTACCTTGTCCACTTATATATGATTTATTTGTACAAAACAAGATCCAAGTACAGACCCCTTCCTAAAACAAAAACACAAGGCAATTCGATACACAAACAGAAAAGAAAACCACAAAACCAACCAAAACCCATGTTGGGTGAGATAAACACAAAATGTTTTTATTTTAGCTCTCACGGAACACGAAGGAAAAGGTGAGGTGGAGGCGGTGACTGGCTGCGGCGGAGTTCGATGCGGGCTTGCGAGGATCTTGGTCCGGACTCGTGACGATCCAGCACATGGATCGAGGTTTCGCGGTCGACAGAGTTTGTGGCACGCGCTTGCAGGCAGGCATAACAATCTCTCGACACTGGGCCTCCTGGAGGAGGCTGCCTTTAACTGCTCCTTGACGATGTGATTGTCTGCAGCTGCGTGTGGCGGGGACCTCCCCCCCCCGGCTGCCCAGCATCCGCCTGATTAGAAAACAGAGAGAAGAGGTTCTGGCCGAAACCAGGGTTACTACAGCCTCACCTAGTGGTGGCGCCCTCGTACCACCACACAACTGACCTACAACTCTCACTCACATCCACTCACTCACACATACGCACGCACATCCACTTGCACTAAAAGAGCAATGCAAAGACTGTAAACAAGGAAGCAACAAAAAAATAAATAATACAACAAAACAAACAAAAACAAAACAAAAAAGTGCTGCATGCTGCCAACCTGCGCCACCAACAAGGCTAGCCAAAACAGGGCACGGGCGCGTCGTTGGGGACAAATCAATCGATAGTGGCGATACATAGTTGGGTAGACCTGACATGCTTTAAGAGGGGCTCCCAGACCTTACAGAACTTAGTAGAGGTGCCTCTTAAAGAATACTTAATTTTTTCTAGTGCCATAAAACGAAGGGCATCTCTTAGCCATTGAGAGTGGGAGGGGTGGTGGGAGTTCTTCCAATGTAGCAAGATAACCCTCCTCGCTAAAAGTGAAAGAAAGGCCACAAGTTCACGGAAGTGAGTTGGTAGTGAGTTCCCAGAAGGTAGGACACCAAACAGGGCAACTAATGGTGAGGGACAGATATTGGTAGAGGTGACGGCTGAGAGAGTGTCAAAGACACCCTTCCAGAACGGCGCAAGTACAGGACAATCCCAGAACATGTGTCCAAGACTGGCCGGTCCTAAATGGCACCGGTCACAGCATGAGTCTGCACCTGGGAATATACGAGCCAGTTTACTCTTGGACCAATGAACCCTGTGCACTACTTTACATTGTAAGATTCCATGCCGGGCACAGACAGAGGATGAGTGGATCCATTTCAAAGCGTTCTCCCACACCTCAGGGTCTATCTCTGTATTAAGATCAGCCGACCATGCAGTACGCAAGACGTCAGAGGTTGAGGATTGGTGCGCGAGAAGAGTGTTGTAAATCCTTGATATGGTACCTTTCCGGTAAGGGTTAATTTGGAGGATGGTGTCTATAAGCGTGGGAGACGGTATGGTGGGAAAGTTGGGAAAGCGGTTACGTACAAAATCTCTTATCTGCAAATACCTGAAAAAGTGGGTTGAGGGCAAGTTATAAGTCTGTGCTAACTGACCAAAGGAAGCAAATTTACCCTCAATGTAAAGATGATTAAAGGATAAAATTCCTCTGTCTCTCCAGATTACAAAAGCATTATCCATAATGGAAGGAGTGAACAGTGGGTTAGAGTAAACAGGAGCCAGACCAGGTATAGATTGCAATGTAAATTGTTGTTTAAATTGTGTCCAGATTTTAAGACAGTTTTTCCTTGTCCACTTATGTCGTTTTTTGTTTTTTTAGATGTGGAGATGAGATCGATTTCTTCGTTGTTTTCCATTTCTGTACTTGTGCCGGGTGACACCATAAAGAGTGGGACCGCGTCACTGATGAAGTTTTCTTATCATTTCATTTCACATGAACTTATGTGTTGTCAGTTAGTTTCATGAGCTCCTCAGCCACCAGGCTTCAGTATTATGTAGCTCCAAACAATGGCAAGAAGTGATATATCAAAAGGGTCCAGATTTGATTTAAGTATGTGAAACAATATTACTTTCCTAACTTTTTTTTGTCAAATCTATTTTTCAAATAGAAGAATAGTTTGACTTGTTGCACTTGTTATACATTTACTCATTCTCATTCAATCAAACTCAATATCAGTGATTGTTTCATTTTTCTTTTGATTTGATTACATAATATATACTCCATGACATTCAGACAACCTTCAGGAACTTTAGAAAAATCATTCAAATCACTGATTACATGCATTGCAGGGCCAATATTGCCAGTTACTGCCTGCTTCACGCTGAAATGCAGTAAATTGCTGCCGTTAAAACAAAGGTTCTAATGCAGCTTCCTGTTGAGCAGACACTGATCTGATCAGTGTCTGCTCAACAGGAAGCTGCTTGTGTTCTGCATCACAGGAGATTTTGAAACATGTGAAAGACCAAAGTGAAGCAGACGATGATGCGGGGTTTGTGCATGGATATGTGGAGGGATTTATAAATATGTAACAACAGAAACTGGACATACAAAGCTAAGATCAACAGTAAGGGTGGCCATTGGCAACCAATTTGAGAAATGTGTACATATTATTGTACTTTGGCAACCACTTTTAACATATAGCAATAGGGACAAAAAACAGCTAAATATGCACCTCAAAATAATGATATATATATATATTGTTGGACAACATGCGGATTTATGTGAATCTTGGGTCAACTAGGAGGCTCAGGTTCTCTGCTGGTATACTCGGCCAGAGACTCTGGACCTTATATAAATTAGAGAGGGATCTTGAGATCTTTATCTAAAACCTAGACAGGGGGCCTGGTTTTGCGGTGGGAGAAAACTTGGCTTCCTGCTGTTAGTCGGAGGTAGACAAAGGAGAAGGATGAAAAACTGCCATTGCAGCACAATTCTATAAAAAAAAAGAAGGGTCATAAATATGTCAGACATTAAGGAAATATGACTGTCGAGACGGGGAGACAAAAGGAGAAGTAGGTCTACACGATGCCCGGCCGGGTTTCGTAAGATCAACTGCAGATGATTTGTTTAATTCAACTTTCGAATAAAGTGATGTCGATGATTGAATGATTTCATAATAAATGATGACGATGATGATGATAAAAGATTTCTTATTAACCAGGGTTGATGAAGGTGGTAAGACAATGATTGAATTAACATTTGAGTGAACTTGATCGATAAATAAAAGAAAAAGTGAAATAAGTGATGTTGATGTACTTTAATGGTTTCTTAATAAAAATGAGAAAGAAAAGGTTTGATGTTGATCAGGAAATGATAATGAAATGATGGGTAAAACCAAAGTATGATGATGATCTTTCAATGATGTTTATAAGATACCATACTTTAATTTTTGACTTTTATAATTTGTGTTATAATTGATGATATGACATTGTGTGAAGTTCATCATTTATAATAATCAATGTGTGATTACTCGAACATATAACATGAAGGGATGGAAAATGTCTTATCCTCTTTGAATGTATATGTATTAAATGTATGTTAACGGTTTTTACATGTGAAGAGGAAACTTGTGGTTTTGACTGAGAGGATGGATTGTGCCAGCTCAGCAAGAATGAGGCCCGTGCACCTGGAGGGTAAAAAAGGAGAAGTTTAAGCGAACCGCAAGGGTGGGGGCTGTCAAGAGCCCCCAGTTCCTCCATCCCGGTAGAGGGGTCAGGAGGTTAGATGCGTGATCAGGTCAAATCGTAGCGATACTTAGGTGCCGTTGAGTTAATTGACTTCTCCGTACTTTCAGTCGAGCCTCAATCTCCTGTCTGCTCAGTTTTCCCTCTCAGTCCTATAGAGGCTGCTTTTTGTTACTTGTATTATTTTTTCTATCTTTTGGTAAAATAAAATCTGATTGAATCGTTTTTTAAATCAAGTCAACGCGTCCGTAGCCTTTCTTTCGTCTCATCCATCCTCTCCCATCGACCCACGTGACCCCGAGGCCGAGCTCCGCGATGACGCACGCCGACAGCCCCTGAGGTGAGTTTGAGCTACATCCACTACGGCTACACCACTGATAAACCCCCTGAACTAAATGGCACACGCACATCTCCTGCACATATAGATTTGGTTTGTAAATCAGTTGTATTTAGGGAGAGGGCCCCTGGCTCCCAGGCAGCGCTGTGTTTGCCCGGAGGCGGGGAGAGGGACTCATAACGACTGAGACTCCTCGCTGTTAAATCGTAGGTGTCCCCGTGTACCGGTCACCTGATTGTGTTATGCTCCTCTCTCTCTCTTCTCTTCCTCTCTCTCTCTCCCTGTTATTTGCTTAAAAGTTGTTTGAAGTGAATAAAAGCACGAAAAAGAGTTTGAACGGTCTACCGCACCGACCAGTGTTCAACAATATATATGTTACATTAGTGATATCTAAAAAATAACCCCAAAATGCTACATGTGAGTTGTTGCATTCACGGGAAGAGTTCAACAACCTGTTAACATCAAAAACAAATATGGGACTTTGTTTGACGGACGAAGAGCCAGGCGATCTTGAGACAAAAAAACAAGGACATGTGAAGTATTGGGATGAGTATAAGTCCAAAATATTTGAGCTGGGTGGAAAAATATACTGCAAAGCATTTAGAATCCATACACATGACACTTATGTGTCACATTTTCATTATTAAGCTGACGTATATACTGCATAGCATCTTAATTACTCAAAACATAGACTGAAAGTGTCCACTACTTTCAAAAGGAAATGTTGACACCTGCAGAACAAAATGTTTATTTTATTGAGATATGAGAGTTGTTAGCCTGTGTTTTCCTATCAAGCTGATTCTGAGGAGCTTCTGGAAAGATGGGTTTTCTCCTCTTGTGTACTCTTTTGAGTGGTGTCCCCCACCATACTTAAATATATTGCTCATTTATCAACAATATTAACATTTAAAGAATATTGATGAGTCAGGCTCACACTTCCCCTTGGTAAGCCACACACTGTAGGTTTTCAGCGTCGCCAAATGAACTCGAGGACTATCTACATCTCCCAGTGCCGCGCCGTCTCTTACGGGACGCGATCTCTGACGTGATCACTCTGCGACGCATAAGGCGAGACAGCAATGGCGAGCGGCAAAAAGAGTGCTCTGCTTTCCTCTTTGGCAGACTATGGAGACGATTCAGAGCCCGACTCGGGGTCCGAGTCGGAAGAGACGGGTACGTTATAACAAGTGTAATAGTCTCTACGTGACTACGAAACGCTGTGTTATGTTGTTGTGCGATGCGTACCCCGGATGTTCATGTGGGAGCTAACGTTAGCTTGGAGCTAACGTAGCTAGTTTAGAGACAAAGTGTCGAATATATTCAAGATTTGTTTATGAAAAACAAACAAACATTAACCTACGTAGTCCAACCATATAACGTTATTTCAACAGGGTCTTGTTGGTTTTGTTTTGGTCTTGTTGATGTCACCTGGCACGTAATAATATACAAAAGAAAAGTGAAGCTCGGAACAGCAGAGGTCTTTCATTAGAAGTTACTGGTTCACTTCTTGGCTCCAAGGCTCACAAGAAGCGTGTAATGTTGGGATGTATTTATATTATGTGTATTAACTATATCTTATGCCAGATGTATCAATAGAGTATGCTTCGTGGTGTCTTCCTGTAGCCCCAATGAACTGTTAGCTAATGCTTTTTGTAGTGTGGTGACCCTTTGCCTCTCTCCCCCTCCCCCTCTCTCCCCCCCCCTCTCTTTCTCTCTCCCCCCCCCTCTTTCTCTCTCTCCCTCCCCCTCTCTCTCTCTCCCCCTCTCCCTCTCTCTCTCCCCCCTCTCTCTCCCTCTCTCTCTCTCTCCCTCTCCCCCTCTCTTTCTCTCTCTCCCTCTCCCCCTCTCTCTCTCTCTCCCTCTCTCTCTCCCCCTCTCTCTCCCTCTCTCTCTCCCTCTCCCCCTCTCTTTCTCTCTCTCCCTCCCCCCCTCTCTCTCTCTCTCCCTCCCTCTCTCTCTCTCACCAGGGGCTCATGTAAGTGGTCTGGTGTACAGCTACGGGGACGATGATCTGAACCGAACCGAGAATGCAGATACAGATATAAAGGTGTCAGATGAAGAAAGCAGAGAGAGCCACTCGGTCAGTACTGTACAGTCTTTCCACATGTTGTTGTTGTTGAATTACACTGATGTTTTGGTTGAATGTTTTATTTAAGTTACAGAACCAGCAGAGCACTGGGTGTGGTGGAAGAGAACATGATGCTGTTTGACATGTTCATTATGAGGGGGATCTAATGCTACACACTTGAGTCTTTACTGAATGGAGGAATGAAAAACTTGAGAGGATCGCACCAACACATGTTTGGTTATGTTATTAGCTATGTCCTGTTTCGAGATCGGTGTGCTTTCGCAAAGAATGTGTAGTCATCAACTTGTCTGCTCCCTTGACGTTAAACACAGCTACAGTACTAGTGCTGCAAAGTCTTTAGAAAATGAATCTGTTTGGAGTGTTTCCTCCAGAGCCCTAAGATAATAACAACTGACTATCACATGTAAAATCTGGTGGACTGCCCCTTTTCACTTGACTTTTGAGCAATCCAAATAAGCATTTGTGCCTTTTTGTGAAAATACTTAAAAGCATCAAAACCCCAAGTGGTTGTAATGTGCCTTTGTTCCTACAAACACTTTGTAGGAGTGGCTTTAGTATAAATCATCAAATGGGTTGGACAGTTTTGCAGCCTGTAGCTGGGTGTCATCTGGTCTGTACTGCTTGGTCCCCACTCCTCTGATCTCCTTTTGATCCTTTACTCTGTTAACCTTCTGCATTTTTTTTTACAGGAACTGGACGACTCCGACGAGGGGAGGGACGCAGATGATGTTGAGGTATTTGAAACCCACCTGGTGTGGGATGGATTGGATTTGGGGAAGGGTCCCATTTGTTTTGTGGCCTAAAGGGATGGCACATGTAACGCTGTCGTCTCGTGCTATAAAGGAGCACGGTCACCAGGTGGCGCTGTGGGTTTATGTAAGTCAGATAGCATAATAAGTAAGACCAGGTCATGTTCTTAATCTGAGTGTTAAACCTCTGCTGAAGTGAAGGGCTTGAAGCTGCACATCATACTAACCCCACCCTGGTGCATGTGAGCTGGACACCCCGCCAGCTTCCTGCAACCACTGTTTACCACAGTGAGAGCAGTGGAGTATTTAAGTGTTCAGACATTGGAATGTGAATAATAAATATTGAAATATTCATAAGAAATTAAACGAAAAGCAAATAAATCCACTTAACCAAAACAAGGAAAGCAATGGACTCTCTGGCTTTGTTAATAAAATTGCCCAATATCTCTGCATTGCCTGAGTCTTATGACGGTAGGGAAAATCCCTTCCGTTTATTCTGGCATCATGTTGGTGAAAGTGTTAGTGACATTCTTATGTCAACACAATGGGCAATATCGAGGTCAGCAACAATGTTCAAGGTCCTATCCATATATCGTACAATAAGTAAATAACGTAAAAATGATTGAGGTCATCAGAATCAGAAACATTTATGTTTGTTTTTTCAAGGAATTTGTCCTGGTGAAAGGTGCATAACATTTAACAATAAACATATGTATGTATATATATCGTACAATTAGTAGATAAAATAAAAATTATTGAGGTCATCATGTCCATATGTCGTACAATAAGTCGAAAATGTAAAAATGGTCAGATTCCGATGTATTAGTTGACAGAACGCGAGTGTGTGTTTATATTAGCTCTCATCCTGTCCTCCCACTCTTTTCCTCTCCGTGTTGTGATACAGTTCAATCTAGCTGTAGATAAGAAGGTCACCACACAATACCTGGATCTTCTTCAATCAGAGCGAATGGATTCCCTGCAAACCCTCAACATATTTCTATGGCCTTCTGCCCGGTAGCTTTGGAAAAGAGCTTTGTTGCTCGTATAATATTTACGGGGGTGTTTGGAAACATTTCTGTTTGCTTAGTTAAAACATTTATGCTGAGGGAGTTCTCTGCTGGATAGGGGATAGTGGTCTTTGTGAAGTGTTTGTCTTGTTGATATAGTTGCCGATGTATTGCAGTTGGGCAACATGAGTATCGGAGTTCCTGTGTCCAAATTGCCAAGCATCCGCCTCTATGGACGGCAGTACCAGTCGGTCCACAACTTGGATCCAGAGGAGACGATCACTTCTGATAAACGACTTTTCCTCGAGCAGTTTTACATTTGACCAAATGACTGCCTGCCTGATGAGGTCCTGAGGATGCATCTGCTCTCCATGTAGCTGGAGACTTGGATGCTCTCATCGTTCTGTGAATTGGAAATCAAAGTGTGTTTAAAGTGCTACTGTTTCTCCCTCGTGTGCGTCAAGCGTATAGTGTTTTCAATAAAATAGATTATAACCGTGATGAGTGCTGGTTATGTTTACGGTGTGGTCTCATCTCCAGTGTACACTCCGTTTGCTCTAGTCCAAAAGATCCTCGTCTACGTCTTAATGAAGGAATCAGATTTAATCACATTTTTGGCATTTTGATGCCAACAATTAGAAGAACAGTTGACCCGCATGACGCCGTTCTTAACGTGTTGCTGACATGCATTGGTGTTGTTATGGCTGTACTGAGTTTAAATTCTTTATTTGGAAGAAAAGACAAAACAAAACAGTTTTCAGAGCATAATGTGACCTTCCTCTCCTGTGAAGGGCGGCCAAATGGGAAAGAAACTTCAGATCCGCGGGTCCTCTGGAACTCCCTGCCCCACTACATTCAACACTCTACGTCCATAACCACTTTCAAATCTCATCTAAAAACTTATCTTTTCAGAGAGGCTTACTCGCTTTAACTCTTTTTTTCTCTCTTGTGCAATGACCCTTCTTTTTTGCTTTGCCTGTTCATTTTATTAATAGTATTATGATGTTTTTACTGTTTGCTGCTTTGTTTGTTTGTTTTAATGGATTGAGTGTTTCCTTGTTGATTTTGTAAGGTGTCCTTGAGTGTTTTGAAAGGCGCCTATAAATAAAATGCATTATTATTATTATTATAGATCGGTGAACTGGAGTGTATCTTATTGGCTCAAACAGCAGGAGCCATTTATTACATTTTTGGGGGGTTTGGATTTCGGCCAGTGGGCTCTGCTGTCTTTCTGTCCGCCCCTCTTCGTCCTCCTCTTCCTCCTCGTGATTTGGACAACTTCTGGACAGTTCTTTGATGTGCCTGTGCAGTTGCTAAGTGACGACAAGTGAATACCAGCGCTGTTCCTTTGTGCTGGACCTGTGTTTTGCCCACAGAGCCGGCACAACAGGCGGCATATATCAGAGGCTGTGCAGGACTCCTCCTCCTGCAGGGCTCAGGCATTCACTGGAAGCTGCCTAGATTTACTATTCTGGTTTCCATTACGTCTTAGAAACTATTCTCCCGTCGGTGCCGTCCGTTGCATTTAGCATCTGTGATTTGTAGCTTTCAGGTACTGGTGGAATGGGCTTTTGTTTCCAGCTTCACATCGTTCACAAGAACGGCTGGTTCACCCCACCAACCCACTTGTGACCCACTATGTCCAGGCTGGGAACATGGTTTGATAAGATCTTCCACTGGGACTGATGGTCACCTTCTCCTGTCCAAAGGAGAATGTAATCTCCCACGTGTCTCTCTTCTTCCCCTCTCTTACCTCTTCTTCTTTTCTTTTTTCAGATCCCAGAAGTAGAAAGAAAGGACCCCCATGAGTTAGTTGGTGAGTTCATACACACAAATACATGTGACCAACTCCCCATGTGTTATTGTTTGTGTATCAAAAGCACGATAGATCGCGTTCCTCTGTGCCACAGAGCTCCATTGTTGTCTGAACACTATTTAAAAGAACACACACACCAAAGAGCCGCACTGGCAGACGGGTCTGTCATTAAAATGAACGTGAGCACTGAAGATTACTTTGAGTCAATCGCACATATAAACTGTGCATCAAAAAGTGTATCGCGGGTCTCTGCAGGTCTTTAAGGGTCTCTTCTTTAAAACGGCCTCAGAAGGTGTGTGTGTGTATTAGGGATGCACCGATACCGATACCGCGGTATCGGGCCGATACTGCGTTAAAATACTCGTACTCGTATCGATTTCAATTGCCGATACCAAGAACCGATACCACTCAACAGTATTTCGCTACAACAAACTGGTCGCGCTTTGTGGAGAAAAAGATTTGTTGTCCTACCTGACTTCAACGTCTAGGGCAGGGGTCGGCAACCCGTGATCCAGAGCCGCATACGGCTCTTTCATCGCTCTCTTGCAGCTCTTGCAGCAAGGTGTGTAGAGTTATGCTGCGTTCACACAGTAAAAAATGACTGCCGTCCTGCTGGTTTGAATCAAACGGCTGCTGATCCACCAGAAGTAGCGCTGGCAGCGGCCTCATTCAGACGCTGTTGTGCGGCTACGGATGATATTATTGTAGCCGAGTGTCTGTTGTGTGTCTATATTTGTAATTCTAATAAAATGAAAACACACTGCAGGGTAACTTGAACCACTTTTTTATCTCCTTCACACACGTATATCCCACAATTCCACTCCTCTTTTCCTTTCCGTTTCTCCCTCCACAATAAAAGCACCGGAAACATAACTTGGAACACAGCTTCCTATATAATTGCTCGATCCCTAATATTATCGCTTACATTATGAACCCGGACACGGGGCGTTTTATGGTCCGACATTAGAGGGACTTCCACGAGAAGTTTAAAGCTTGGGATAGCCTTCTGTTAATTTTGTACTATAGGCTTGACATAATCTGCAGAGGATAAAATAAAATCTGCCTCCAAATTAATTGCACTTTCATGGAGACCAAATCTAAGAAGTATCGGTATCGGTACTCGGTATCGGCAAGTACACAAATAAAAATACTCGTACTCGTATCGGTTTGTAAAAAATGTTATCGTTGCATCCCTAGTGTGTGTGTGTGTGTGTGTGTGTATATATATATATATATATATCTCCAAAACATTTGTATTTTATTGTGTCAGTTGGGTGTTGGTGCACTGTGAACATATGACTCACTAACTAGACCAGGGTGAGTTATAAAAGCCTCTTTGTCCACTGGCTGACATGAGGGTTGTGACCCTGGGTTAGTGAGTAACGCCTGACCTGCACAGGTGTGTAAGCGGGCGTCAGATCAGACAGGATGTGAGCAATGCAGGGAGCAGCACTTTGTTATCTGTCCGAGAAACACCACGAACGGCTCTCACCGCCGTTGGTTTATTACGAATGCCCGTACATGTGAGCTGTGCAGATTACGCAACGCTCAACCTCATCCATCATCGCGTCGCACTGATAAGAATAATACAAATTAAACGTTTTATTTTGAAAGGGAATGCCCCATTGATGTAGAATATGATGTAGGACTACTACACCCTGTGTACAGGGGCTTCAGCATTGTTGATAATCTACTCCAGCTTGTTCTAAAACGGCATGAAAGGGACATTGTCGTGGCTTCTTGCGATCTTGTGCGCTGCTGGTGTGTTCTAAAAGTGTGCTTAAGTAAGAAACCTTCCTTTTGGAGGGACAGCACTCAGTGGCTTCTGCCCACGGATCATCACCACTTCCACTCTTGAGACCATGAAAAAAAGATAGACGCCTCATAGGAAATGCTCCAGAGCCATTTTTAGTTTTGAAGAAACAACCCCATTGGCTGTGAGTCCCGGCCCGGGGCTCGGCTCCTCTGTGTCGCCTGTCAGTAAATGTCACAGTGGCTCTGGCAAAACGCCGCCCGTCAGCGGGCTGAAGACGGCCCTTTGTCCGCTGGCTGAAGACATTGTCCGTCTGTCCTGGAAGCGCCCCGCGGGGCACAGGCTGTGACTTTCCTGGAGCACAGATGGTAATTCTGTTGCAGCGACATAATCTTTTCTCTGTCCGATTAATTGCTCCGCGTCCCCGCCCACTTCCTGACGTTCCCCTCGCACTGATCTGAAATTAGAAACGGGGATATTTATCACACTTCTGTGATTTATTCACACTTCCTTTGCTACTGCGGAGGCTGCAGACTTTGTTTAGATGTTTTTAAATGAGTTAGTTCAACAAAGCTCTCAGATTATTATCTAAATCCCCCGATGTCTGGAGTAGATTAGAGGGCTTCAACGTCGCCGAGTCCCTGTTGCAGCCACAGCGTGTAAATGAAAGGTGAAAGGCCGAGCTCACCCCTAATGCCCAGCTCACCCCTAATGCCTCTGACTCACCAGACTTGCCATATCAAGCTTTTTATTGTCAGAGGCTGTGGGATATTTTGTGTTTTTATAATAAGGGTTGTTTTAAACCACTTGAATGTGTGGAGCCATTCATCTCCACGTAACTGTAAGTGCTAACATGCTAAGCTAATATGTTTCACTTGGTAAACACTAACTTCTGGGCATCCGCATGTTACCGTGAGCGAGCTCTATATGAGACATACTTATTAATAGTGCGTTCTGTTTACACCCTGTAGTTTAATAGGGAACCCCTATTGAGTGTCACACGGCTGAAGGGGTACGGCTGTTAGCTGTGACACCACATAGACGCTGAACGAGTTCTCATTTTACAGGCTCCTTTAAAACAAATATTGCTGACTGGAATTTTCCTCCTGTGTTTACTAAGACGGAGTGTTCAGCGAGACTAAGATAAAAGACAGAAAATGATCTTCCCCGTCAAGTTTTGACTTGTCAACGATCTGCTCAAGAACACCAGCAGGGCCAAGCTCCTGCGTTACACACACACACACACACACACACACACACACACACACACACACGGCACGCAGCTTGCAGCACTTATTCAGAGTGTGATTGACGGCTGCTGAATGACTGTAAAGACTATGTGTCTGATTGGGATGTCGGGTGACAGTGAAGAATGCCTGGCAGAGAAAGCAGAGTGAGGCAGGGAGAGGAAAACAAGGGTTTAAAGGGAGGGAAGAGGGGAGGAGAAGAGGGAGGGAGGGGAGCCTCCCTTCTCCTCACAAGCCCAAACAGCTGCCACTCCCTGGCCTGCCAGCGTGCACTCCTCGTATCGCACTGCCCTATCAAACCACTGGCAGAGACATAATGCATAAGGATGAACAACAAGGATGCTCAGGAATTCGCCGGCCATGTTTATGCCCCTCGTGTGATCAGCTGAGTTTGCTCTCCAGCACATAGCCACATCCCACCATCCGTTGATTCAGACACTCAACACAGTTTCACTTTTGTCCGAGTGCGACGAAGGGAGAACACACAAGTGCTCACTTCTTGTCTTTTCTGTCTCCCTTGCCAGCGCTGTTCTCGGAGAAGGTGAGGAACATGTCGCCCGACGCGATCAGGATCCCCCCCGAGCCCCCCGGACGCTGCTCGAGCGCCCTGCAGGTAGACACGCCTCCAGCCACTGTAACGGTTACTCAAGCACTTTCACATCTCCATTACATACATGTATTACACTGCCGGCTTTCACGGCTCCACCAAAAGGCCACAGTTGTGTTTGCTCATCAGACCAGAGGGGGGAGAGAGGGTGTGCGAGCGTAACTCAGGGTGTGTGGGTTTTTCTGCGAGCTTGCTGGAATGGTCCTCCGTTGTGTTTTAACACGTCTGTAGGCTTGTTTTGTGTGCTGGAGAAACACTTTCCAGGTAGTAAAGTTATATTACCAAAGGGTGACGACTGGTTTCATAAGCAGACAAACAGTAAACACTCTCTCCCCTTTGGAGTCGGCATATGGTTTAGGGTTGGGAGTTCACCACCACGAGTTCAAGTTTATAGCTTCTACTCGATGTTGATGCGCTCAATAACCCGTTACTCCACGGCAAGTGAGTCCCCCTCCCCCCTCTGCTCCCCCCAAGGGGTAAGGAAGCATTCTGGTGACGGAGTACACTTCTGCCATTAAAGCAGCACACAGGCTCCTCTTCTGTTGGTGAAGCGTCACCCAGCGCTGCTCGCACTGCAACCGGGTCCGTCGGTCCTCCGAGGACCGGGGGCAGGTCGGGACACACCGCTGATGATTCATCTTCTCCTGAGCAGCCTGGATATCCCTGCCCGGGGGGCACGGAGGAGCGTGTGCTTTGAATGTGTTGCTCGCAGGTTTATTTTTCTGCTCCAATGTCTTTGCGACCGCGTCCCGACCTTGAGGTTACATTTTCTTCATGAGATGGGTCAGCAAAGCGTGTTCACTTCCCACCAAAACCTTTTTTCTCTGGGTTTTGTTTCAATAAACGGGTTTAAAAGTCCTCGTCTTTCATTCGACAAGGATGGGATGGTAAAGGAAACAATGGCCGCAAGTCGGAGGAAAGTTCAACAGCTCGCGTCGTCGCCGCTCCTCCCAACACAACCTGCCACAAGAGAAAAATAGAGCAGATCCTCACCGTACACCTGACTTGAGATCGGTTTCATTTATTGACGCTCGTAGAGAGAAAGAGGCGGAATAATTCTCACAGAAGCCTTGAAGCCCCCAAACATGGTGACGGTGCCTAAACCTGACCAGTGGTGGCAGATTTTAAAACAAGAACCCCATCAATCTTTTTTAACATCATTTGTGTGATCCTCTACTACGAGCCCCATGCCCGTCTTCCATCTGGTTGTCGGCCCTCAGTCATCAGGCGGGGCCCTGGCCACACCGGCCAGCTGCTCGTGGCTCAGCGGAACCTGGTTGTCAAATATTTCCCGACGGTATCAGAAAACCCTTCGACACAATAGCTCCATTCACACTGACCCTTGCATCATGTGCAGCTCTGTTTATTCTGTGACTCTGTCCAGCCAAGTGGTTTGGGTGTGGAGGAAACGGCGATCTGCTGTCTGCTCTGGCCTTCGTTGATTGATTGATTTATTGCAACAGGACAAGATCCACAAGCTGTACGAGAGGAAGCTCCATGGAGACTTTGACACAAACAACCACATCCAGAAAAAGAAAGAATTTAGAAACCCGAGGTACACGCACACACACACACTCACACTCACACTCACACACAGGGCTACGTACACATGATGCCAGAAACACTTCCTGGTGCAAACACATAAACAAGCTCCTTCATTATCTCCGCCTGCAAACACAACAACATACCACAAAGTGTCTTATTCTTTTCTTCTTTTTTAGCATTTACGAGAAGCTCATTCAGTTCTGCAGCATCGATGAACTGGGAACGAACTACCCGAAGGACATGTTCAACCCTCACGGCTGGTCAGAGGACTCTTACTATGAATCTCTAGGTAATCTGCTTTTACTTTTACTTCTCCCTTGCAGCTCTGTGGGAATAAAACTCAACTCAACGTGTGTGCGTGTGTGTGTGTGTGTGTGTGTGTTTATCCCTGCAGCCAAAGCCCAGAAAGTGGAGATGGACAAACTGGAGAAAGCCAAGAAGGAACGGACCAAGGTGAGTCTGACAATCCCAAAAAAGAATCTGTCAGATCTCAAGGGCGAGTCTCCACCAGCTTCACTTCACTTCCACTGAACCTCCACCAGACACGCACAGAAAACTGCATTGCCAAGTTCACTGCAGCTCAGGCCCAAACCCGGCAGAGCTTTACAGCTGAGCCGTGCCCATCCGTGTTTTTCACTGTTTTTCTGTCAGAGTGCACTTTAAAAAAAAAAAAAAAAACACCTGAGTGTGTCTTTCCCTGCCAGCTATATTTGCTTTTGGTAGTTATGCTGAATAATCACTCCGGGGTGCTGCATGCTGCTACGATCAGCAGCATCATTCCAGCAGCTGCGCCCGAGTTCAGAACCGGACTTGAATGAACACGAACCCCACAGGAGCTGCGTGATCATTCTCAAGGAGACTTCTGCAAACCCTGTCACCGCCGACGTTGACACGCAGCAACAGGCTGCAGATGTTGGCTTTTAAAGGCAGTCGCACATCCGGCAGCGCCAGTGAACCGCTAATGTTCTGTGCGTTTTCACAGATTGAGTTTGTCACAGGGACTAAGAAGGGCGCCATCCCCTCCAGCACAGCCGCCTCCACCACCAGCAGCACCGCCACCACCACGGCCACAGGTAAACGTCCGCCCCAGGCCGGGGGCAGGCACTTCTAGTGGGTCATAAGTGAGGATGATTTATACAAGTTTTAAGTTTTTATCGTTTTTTTGGGGTAAATTCTAAAATAATTCGATTCCCCCTCGATTCTAAGGCTATTTGATATGTTTTGTTATTCATATACACATCACTTGATTATTGCAACTATTATCTGTAAAAATACTGTCATGATTAAATAGTCCTAATGCAACATTTAGGGAATACATTTATTTTGTTGAAAAGCAATTCCTTAAACAGAAAGATTAATTTTACCGTAGGCCCTATGGCCTTAACTTGATTTTATTAACAATATAAATGATAATAATTGCATGTTTGCTAGCTAGCAGTTTTTATTCACACTGCCTTGTTGGTGCATTGCTACATTTCTTACCCCAAACCCACAAAATCAGCCCGGCGGTCTGAAGCCGTTGCTCTCGCCTGTGGGGCAGATGGTTGTCGGACTGGTTTTGAGCTTGCTTGAAGGGACGCTATGATTGGCCAACCTGCGTTCGAGTGGCGGGACTTAGCGAAGGGTCAATTCCGGCGGAAGCCCGACGTCGGGATTGGCTCTCCGCGATAATGGCGTGCACAGCAGAAACTAAACCAAACACACAAAAGCTCCACAGCGCCTCTAGTGGTCCAAACTCCACTTGGGGCCTTTAACTGGCCTTTTGCTCACCGTCGCCCTGTTTACTCTCCTCAGCAGAGGCCCAGAAGAGGAAAAGCAAGTGGGACTCGGCCATCCCCGTGACCCTGGCCCAGCCCACTCTCATCACCACCACGGCCACCCTGCCGGCCGTAGTCTCCGTGACGACCACCGCCAGCGGCACCAAGACCACCGTCATCTCCGCTGTGGGCACCATCCTGAAGAAGGCGAAGCAGTGATCCGTCCCTTTCACCTCCATCGATGTGAAGTGAAGGATGACCTCGTGAGCAGCTGGAAGACCTGCTGCCCTGTGTGTGTGTGTGTGTGTGTGTGTGTGTGTGTGTGTGTGTGTGTGTGTGTGTGTGTGTGTGTGTGTGTGTGTGTGTGTGTGTGTGTGTGTGTGTGTGTGTGTGTGTGTGTGTGTGTGTGTGTGTGTGTGTGTGTGTGTGTGTGTGTGTGTGTGTGTGTGTGTGATCGAGAGAGGGCACAAATGAACTCCTGGACTCTTAGAACCGACGTCCACACCCCCTCTGCTACACATGGACTGACTAAAGACTTCACTCTTATCTCTGGGATTACAAAAAGTGTGGCGCGTGCAGATCTCATGCTTATAAAACATTCATTACTTTTTTCTTTTTTTGTATATATTTGTTGGAAACAGTTGTTAGTTTGTTGAGGAGAACAATGTTTGCATAAAGGAAAAGACCTGGTAGATAATGTCTGAACACGTGTATATATCTGTCCATCCATAGTGTTGCTGCAGTCTTTCACTGCATCCTGCAGCGGTCATGTGTTCTAGGTCGATATTTTATTTTTTCCCATCATTGGCAAATTGTCCGACTATAAGGTAAGATATTTTTTACACTTGTACATATGTATTGATGATAAGGGGAATAAATGGATCAGATGCTGTCTTTTCTTTTTGCTCGTTGTCCGTTTTTTAAAACTTTACGGGGTAAATTGAAAGTGTGGAACCACTTTTCAGGCCAGATGAGGACCCAAAGAAAAGCTCCTGTTTCACCGTTTTTATCAGAGCTTTACATGAAATGAAAACTGCAGGCGGACTGAAGAATCTCTCACACACACACACACCGTTTGTCTTTCCTCTCAGGGAATGCATGTGTGCACCAGGTGGAGTTTTGACTTGTGCTCCTCACCTCTAGTCTCCACATCTGACTTCTATCGGGGGGAGAGAAGTCGGCGTACTTCAGAAGCTCTCTCCAGGGTTAAAGTTCCGCACTGAGTTATGTAAAACAAAGAGCTTGACCCACTTGTTTACTGTTGCAAGCCGTGAATATTTCTTTTATGACCCCTTCACACCGTCAATAGGGAATGTGGGTGCAGCCTTTTGACTAAACACAGAAATAAAATCGCAAAGATGACTTGAAGGTTGCAACAAAACAAAAGGAATCCAAATCCTCCAGTGAGGTCTGGGTGTGGCACTGCACCCTCCAGGGTTAAGGAGGGTTTAGAGAACAGATCGTGGCTTCGCCCTGAGTAATTGATGACTTGGAGCTGAATCATACCGCCGGTCGGCCGCTGAGCCATGAGGGCAGTCGTGCGTTTGGTGCAGGAGGAGAACACAATGTGTTGTTGTTCCTGGACATGTTTCTGCAGAGCCGCGGAATCCAAGAAGAGGAACGCAGCGCCTCTTCAGGACCCGTCAGAGGCCTTGGGCTCAGGTGGCGTCCGCATTGGCAGATTAAGGATTCCCCTCCCAGTTGGATTGATTTGAGAACGGAGAAAATACAATACATTCAATATATTATTAACGCCTGTCTGGTTGCATTGATGTGGAGCCATGAAACGATGTAGATGTAGAATCTACTGCACATCATTCTGTGTACATTCAGTTGTTTTTTAACAAGTTCTCCCCAAGTGGATAGGCTCCAGTAGAAATATGATATTATAAGCCCATAAGTGTGACGAGGAGCGTAAACAACGCGGTCTGCAACAGATACACAGGATGGCCTTGAAGGAACGTTAACGGGAGGATCCGCCGTTATGAAATCTGCAACACTGCAAAGTTGTGTGTGTCTGTGAGCGCGCACCTTTGCAGGTGAGCCCACGAGACACACCCAAATGTACAACTTGTACTGAACAGGTCGCAACTTTCCCCTCAACGAGCTGCCCAACCATATGCTGACTCATGTGTTTATTCAAGACTTATCTGAAATATGAGCAAGATATGAGGATTATTTTTAAGTATTGTTTTTTTTAGGCATAACATCTAAAAAGCAATACTTAAAAAAAGTTTACATATCCATGTGCTACTCTGTATATTTTCATACGCAGCCCCCACTAACCAACATATTAGGTCATTTTAGTTGGCACATTGTTCTTTTTCACAGTAATTTTCTTTTTTTGTGAAATACAGACTTTTCTTTATGATTTGCAAAATCGTTTTTCACCCTGAAATGTCGCTGGTGGTCTCTACACTGGGACAGATTTATTGGAGGGGGGAAAGAAGGAAAAAAAAAGGGGGAGACTCCATTATATGCAGTGAATGAACTCACTGATCCAAAAAAGTTTTGTCATGTAGATGTGCGAGACGTTGCACGGACTGTGACTGGAAGAGAGACTTTATTTGGGGGATTTTACTCTGCATCCAGAAACGTATACAATTCTTCTTTATTGACTTATTTTTTGTATTCTTATGGTTTGCCAGCAGCATGCGTGTCGACCGTCATTTGTGCTGACGAGGTCCGGTTCCCCGTGACAGCAGCTGGTTCACAGTAAGTGAAGTGATCCCACAGCTGTGGCTACTGTTTGTGTCAGGGTGTCAACAACCAATTTAATTTCACTTGTGACATCAAATAAAATGTAGAGTGTAGTAGACGATAACAGTTTAGCAGAGTAAAAATGTCTATTGCCTGAAACGAATCTCTTATTTTGGGTAATTTACACAGTGTGGAGGCCCCGGTGCTCGGGTATTGGCTCTCTAGGGATTCTTAACACAGCGCTGATGTCTCAGACTGTGAAATGTATTAATTCAATGTGGAGGTTGCTCTATGGTTTGAGGTTGGAAATGAAACGTGGATATTTACAGCAGTGATGAAACAAAAAGCCCTTGAATTCACATTGTTTAAGGGACGCGTTGCACCATTGAAACGTGTCATCAATATTGTCTCAATGGGCCCATTTCCCACCAAATATTTTGGATCAATTGAGGACTGGTAAAAAAATTAACAAGTTCAGTGTAAGAATCAGTATTGATTCAGTGTCAGTCAGGATTAAACATACCGAGCACTTTCAATCTGGTTTCAACCTCAAGCATCAATGTCAATGTACAACGTGGCCTCATCATGAAATGAAATCTTCCGCAAAGTTATTTTTCATGTTTTGTCCCCTGCAGCGCATAACTTGTTGTTTAGGCAACAGAACTCCTTGGTTAGGTTCAGGAAAAGATGTGGTTTGGCTTCAGATGAAGTATGAAGTATGTTTATTACGCTACAAAAGAGTGTGGAAATAAGTTAACACCAACCTTTGCTTTTACGCGAGACACTAACAACCGTCTCCTGGGTGAAAGTCCTGTGTTTGTTCGACCCGTTCACCCGTTGCCCCTGTGCAGCCCTTTATCCTACGTCACCTTAGTTCCGTGGGTTGGGTAGAAATGACGTAAGTGTAAAGTGTAAAATAGTGCCTGTAATATTTGGCCTGACAGTAATTTACTGTTCATTCAATGCTTTCTGGAGGTAGAAACCCCTGTGGTATGATGCATTTTATATTATCATAAAGTAGGTACAGATTTAATTCTTTTTTTCCACATTTACAGTACAGACATATAGACTATGTGTCCCATATTGCTCGTACAACTGCTGGGAGTCATTATGTTTACTGAAAGCTCAAGTCCAGCCTTAAAGGTGCAGGATTCCTTCCTCGACTAGAAACATAATGAAGTAGGTGGGCCGCTCCCTCCGGCTCCTCCTTCAACAAGTGAAAGGGCTGTTTGGACTGGCATCACTGCTGGAGTGTCAGCCAAGAAAGCAAGAGGGAGAAGGGGGAGGGGGGGAGTTGTCTCTGCAGAGGGTTTGTCCCCCCTCCTCCAGAGAAGTCAGCCATTGTGTCAAACCAGATCTGGTTGCTAGGAGCTCGACTGTGTACTTCCCCCGTTGGTATGAACAGTGAAGAGGGGAAAAGGTTGTTTTCTCCTCTGAGTTAACTCATTGAGTCCCAGATTAGTGTCACTTGTTCACCACAGAGTCTGTGTGTGAGTCCAGTTATGAGGTGTGCGATGGGGTGTAGTGTGGCCTTTTAACACCCGATGTGTGGTCTGCTGGAGACGGGAGGAAAGGCCGAACCGCTCACACTTATCTGAAACTCCTACTGCTTCCCTCCGAGGTTGCAACACAAATACATTATCCAACAACCAAAATAAATCACGTTTTAGTTCCAGGAAAAGGCTGGATTAAAAGAAGGCGATTACCAAGAGGAAACAACAAGAGATTTTAGATCGGTCGGGTCATTTATGTGAATACCAAAATCCCCAAAAGACCAAAACTAAAAGACGTCTCCCCTCGTGCTCAGTGGGTACAGGAGTCCATGCTAAGTTGATTTTAATTAACAAGGGATAATGTGAGCAGGACAATGATGTTGTATCATCCACACGTTTTGTTTAATGAACGCACTGAACCACTTCATCACTAACGGGTCTGAGTCCACCAGCGGTGGTGAATGCACATCTGGCTGTCATCTGCATAGAGATGAGTGTCAGCCGGGTCAACTAACCCGCCACGGTCAGGGAGGCCCGAATATCTTCGTAAACACTCGTCCCGTGGATGCATCGTTTCACAATAGCGATTACGCATAATGGATAGACGCATAATGAAGAGGAATGAGGCTCGTCAAAAGTACTTTGAGTTCTGGGGCAATAAAAAAGGCAATGTTCAACGTTTGGAGGGGAAACTGAGGAAATATCTGTTTGTGATTGGTATCATTTCAACGGTAAGGGTGTGTAAGGTATCTAACCTTGATGGGTCACTGTGGTTCACATCCCATCTGCTGTTTTTATGGCCCAACCCCAGAGCTGGAAAGTACATTTACTCAAGTATTTTTACTGGAGTATTTCCATATACTTTATACTTCTACTCTACATCATAGAGGGGAATATTGTACTTTTTTTACCCCGTGACATTTATTTGCTGACTTTAGTTACTAGTTACTCTCCAGATTCAGATTATAAATATTACAAATATGTATTAATAATTTAATAAATGTAATAATTTAATAAATATTATTAAATTATCAACAAATACATTATTATATCAATATAAATGTATTGATTGGTGGATATCTAATTTAAATTAGCCAGCTGCAATATTGAATATTAAAGTGTACAGTAGTACATTAGAGAATGATACAAAATGTGTACTTTTATTTTCAATATGTCATGGATATTTTGATTGTATTACTTTTAAATGCAGGACTTTTACTTGTCCTTTTACAGTTGAGGGATGGAGGGCCTCTGCAATCAGGTCCACTCTGGCTTTACTTCCATAAGACGGGAGAAAAGATATGTGGCAATCATGATGTTCAAGCTGAAATATTTGACGTGCAAAAAACGAGCCCGCCAGCGTGAGCGCGCGATTGTGTAAACGCAAGAGTCACGAAGCCGTTTCCCGTCGCCTGCAGGCAGTGTTCTGCTCTGCGTGCCACTCCCAAGGGCCGGGGAGGCGGGGCCTGCCAACCCAGCCTCAAGCCCACACAGGTGAACTCCTGTTGGGGTGGAATGCAGCAGGGAGGGGGCCTGACACAGAGAGGTGTGGAGCGTTTTAAAACTTCTAACAGGGTGGGGAAGAGATTGCGGTAGAGGAAGGGAGTTAACCCTCTCCATCACAGCCGCTCACCTGGAAAAGTAGGGAGAGTGTGTGTGTGTGTGTGTGTGTGTGTGTGTGTGTGTGTGTGTGTGTGTGAGAGAGAGAGAGAGGGAGTGCATGTGTGTAGAAGCTAAAGGAGGGATCAAGTCACAGCACAGTCCTTTTCCCTCGGTTGCTCCGGGTCTCACTGTCTCTCCGTACACAGATAAAAACTCTTGCAGACACACACACACACACACACACACACACTCGACTCAGCTGGGCTTAAGGACGAGTAAGTCAATATTTGACTAGACTTCAACGGACTGTACAGGAACACAACCGTCTCCTGTTTTTGGAACATTGAACTTGAACACAAGGACTTGGAGAACACTTTTTCTACAGGTGGATACAAACTTTCCCCCAAACTCTTGGGTCAAACAAAGCAACAAGGAATTAGTTGTTTCTTTCTTATTTATTGTTGGACTCTTGGACTTGGACTAGACGAGAGAGAGCGAGAGAGAGCGAGAGAGTGAGGGAGGGAGGGAGCGCAGTAAGAGGTTTGTTTGATCAGTAATCTCTTTGTGTCCTATTGTAATGGCTCCATTGTTCCCCTTAACCTTAAATGTCTTCTTCTCATTCTCATAAACCTGTTCTGATCATTCTGCCAGATCACATTTGTGCACATTTCGAGCACAGTGGTTGGCTGTAAAGAGCGCCTTTTGCCACTTTATGTCTCACCATGTGGTTTTAGAATTGCATGACCGAAGGCTTTGGACCGATTTATTAACATTTTTGGGGGAAATTCTTACTACATTATTCTGCTTAACATCAAAGCGCAGTCTTCAAGGCGACACAGGTGAAAGAAAACTGGACCTGAACAAACAAGGAGAGAAAACGCTGTTCACGTGAGCCGGTTTGCTTTGTGTTATTTCTGTTGAGGTGGACAGAGACAACATCTGTCTGTCTGTCTGTCTGTCTGTCTGTCTGTCTGTCTGTCTGTCTGTCTGTCTGTCTGTCTGTCTGTCTGTCTGTCTGTCTGTCTGTCTGTCTGTCTGTCTGTCTGTCTGTCTGTCTGTCTGTCTGTCTGTCTGACCAAAGAGACAAAAAAGCAGCATGAATGACTCAGTTTTCTGTCTCTTGGTTCCTGTAATTTGTGTTTCTCATGTTATTATCAGACATAAACGCCTGCGTGTCTTTTTTTTTTACAGAAGTGAGGGCAAAGTGCTTTTTTCTTTCTTTCTCCACTAAGCTCATTTATTCCGTGACTGGTGGTCAAGTTGTAGAGGATAGGAGCTGCTCTGTTCTGCTCCCCCATCCCCCGAGCCATCTCAGTCAGTGATTTATGTGACACCGCATTGCATGAACTCATGCGTGCACACACACACACACACACACACACACACACACACACACACACACACACACACACACACACACCTGTAGTCAGCTCACAACGAGGTGCTATGCTGCCTTTCCCATGTGTTGACAGACTGTGTTTTTAAACCGTTCTCTCACCTCGAGTTGAAATTCCTCCTCCGCCGTTGTAAATCCTCACAGCACAACTCATTATTATTCAGTTATCTGCCCACTGAGACAATCACTGAGACATTTCCATGCCACATAGCGCCCTCTGTTCGCTCTCACCTTCTGTCTATTGTGGAGATCTTCTTTTTTTTGCAGCTTCCTGTTTATCAGATTGTTTTCTCCAACACAGCATTGTAACGTGGTTTTATTGTGGAGACCAGAATATTTCCAGGTCCCAACCTGCACTGGTCTCTTCATGTCCTTATTCATTTATTCATCATGTCTCAACAGGCTCTTTATAGTTGGGCTCTATCTGAAATGAGCTATAGCAGATGGTTCACCAAATACAAAACTATATTTAAATAATTTTTTTTTTACTTATAGCACATAAATCCAGGCATAGAGAGTCACGGTCATATTTTAATTAATTCTTTAAAAGGTCTGGTGCGACCCCGTTACTGCGGTATTGACAGACGGGGATGTTGAACAGTTTTGAAAGTTTACTTCTATTGCACTTGGGTGGAGGCAGACATCTCAACAGATGTATATATCTCAACATCTGAGAACCAAACCTGTCCACACGGCTGGATAGACCCTTTAAAATGGTATGTGGGTCACTATTCATGCCTAAACATATATATGGTATGTATATCTGCACTTCAGGTAGGAGTGTTTGCGCCTGTTCACTTTCTCCGGGGCTCGACTGAGGGAAAGTACAGGTGGTTCAAGTTACACCTTTAGTGTGCAGAGATATGACCCCCCCCCCGTACCAGTGGGCTTTAGCTGTACACATGTGTGAATGTGTGTGTTTGCGTTGGCAGGAGGGAGATGGGGAGATGGACGCCACATCTCTCAGTGGGCCTCGGGCTTCTCGCCGTCTTGTTGACCTGCTGTGATGCTGAAGGTGAGTCATCGCAAACTATTTATCCACACGTTGTGTTATCCAAGCAGATGCCTGAACACACCATATCTTTTAGTTTTAAAGAGTCAGAGTTAAGAGGGTGGTTTGCTGGAAGCGGGTCATGAATGATTAGTTTAAGTCATTTATCAGAGAAGATGTGAAATGTTCACTGTTTACACAATTTGAAGACTTCACCTTGACGTCGGAGGAGATTGATAATGGATTTTGTCACTAGCTTCTGCAATTATGTAGACTAAATTATTGATTGATCCCAAATAAAATACAATGTTATGATGTAACATAGTCATCAGTAATTATGAAAATAGATGCAGCCTTAAACGTAATAAAGCTCAGTTAAACCCAAGATTTTAGATTGATAAGGGTGTGGCGTATAATTCAAATATTATTGTGGGCGGCAGTATTTTGTATCAGTGAAAGATGTCCTCGATTGTCTAATTGTGTGTTTTATGTACACTCTTGATTACTACTGATTTAGTCTGGAACACCACCAGCCTGTTACTGCAGGTAATCTAGCTATGTGTGTTTGATTCTCACTTTGTCGCCCCCCTTCACCCTCCACCCCCCCAGTGAACCACTGCTTCGCTGCCAGGGCCAAGACCTGCTCAGAATGCCTGCAGTCGGGGGCGGAGTGTGCCTACTGCACCAATGAGGTGAGAGCACAAAACAGCAGGATTTTGCTGCCATTTTCCTAAAATTCATCTTTATTTTGCTTAAAACGAGCGGGTTTGCTATATGAAGACACGCCAATGTCAAGAAAGTAGAACTCTGATCAAACTTCCCGTTTGCTCAGAACTTTAATGGCCCTCGCTGCGACCAGTTCGAGAACATAATGGCCCACGGCTGCAATCAAGCAGACATCCTCCAAGCTTGGAGCGCTGCGACGAAAGAAAGCGTAAGTCTTCATCACTCTCATTTCTCTTCCAATCGTTCCCCCATTCCCAAATCCCAACGTATGAAGGTGTGACCCTCCCTCCCCCTTTTGTGCTTCCTCTCCCTTGTCGTTGCTCAGGGGCGAGCCATCAACATGAATTTGCAGCAGTCCCAGGTGTCTCCAGAGCAGATCAACATGAACTTCCTGCCAGGAGAGCAGAAGCTGGCGGATGTGGAGGTGTTCGCTCCAACCAAAGGCCCCCTGGACCTTTATATTCTGATGGACTTCTCCAACTCCATGGCGGACGATTTGAACAACTTGAAGAAGATGGGCTCGGAGCTGGGTGAGCGTCTTTGTATTGGCGACTTGTTGCACCGACCGGCGAGTGACTTGTGATGCTGATGGTGAATGTATTCCCTGTAGCTATGTTGGTCAACGACCTGTCAAATGACCCCACCATCGGGTTTGGAAAGTTTGTGGACAAAGTGAGCGACCCCCAGACGGACATGAGACTTAGCAAGTAAGCGTCACATGAACACGTTGAATACAGCTGAGCACATCCATACCGCAGATGAACCAAAAGGCCATCTCCTCACTCCTCTTTTGTCCATCCTCCGTCCACCTTCTCAGACTTAAACAGCCGTGGCCAAACAGCGACCCGCCGTTCTCTTTCCAAAACGTCATCCCGCTGATCAGCGACACCAATTCCTTCATCCAGAAGCTCCAGAAGGAGAAAATATCTGGCAACCTGGATGCTCCTGAAGGAGGGTTTGATGCCATACTGCAGGCTGCAGTTTGTGGGGTTAGTGAGAAGAAAAATAGTTATTAATAGTAATTAATTCTCTGTTGGCCAGACTTTTGAATATAAATGAACACATATAAACATCACATTCAAGCCCTTGCCAAACCAGTTCACACAATGCTGCAGTGATTATTTTTGTTACTTTTGGCCACCATAACGTCTGCTTAGCCAAGGTTGCATCTCTTTTTTAATCTCTCTACTAACCACTGTTTCGTTTTATTGGTATCCTTTTTGTAGGATAAGATCGGCTGGCGTAACCACAGCACGCATCTCCTGGTTTTCTCCACCGAGTCAGCCTTCCACTATGAATCCGACGGCGCCAACGTGCTGGCGGGTATCATGGCGCGCAACGACGAGGGCTGCCACCTCGACGCTGCAGGCAAATACACAAAGGACGTGGCGCAGGATTACCCTTCAATCCCCACACTGGTCCGCCTGCTGGCCAAACACAACATCATCCCCATCTTCGCTGTCACCGAGCACTCCTACTCGTACTACGAGGTCGGTGGGCTTCATTGGAACAGTCAGGTGGAGGTCAGAGTTGAGGTCCATTGATTCATTCTTGTGTTGTGCGTGATTCTCTGTCTAGAAACTGCAAACGTACTTCCCCATTGCGGAAATCGGTCTGCTGGACGAAGACTCAAAGAACATGCTGACACTCATGAGGACGGCCTTCGAGGTAAGACGTCCCCTCTCCTGATGTTTTTTTGTGGCTTTTTGCCGTTGCCGGCAACTCCGTCGACAATTAAGTCAAATGGCTGCGCAACCTTCTGCTTGCTGACATTTTAATTTGTCCTCACAGAGTATCCGAAGTAAGATGAGCATCCGTGCAGAGGACAAACCAAAGGCTTTTGAGGCCGAGTTCTTTCACACCAATGGAACCCTCGCGCGATACGGGGCCTTCGATTTCAAGCCTGGCGCAATAGTGAGAAGAAACACAAGAAACAACTGAAATGCACAAACATGGAGTTAGAAGACCAATTTCTTTTTTTTTTTTTTAAACCGATGGTCCTTACTTAGATTGATATTTTGTGCTGAGATCCAATTTATCAATTATTTTCTGAGCTAGATATCTAGTTTTGTCATGCACTTCACAAAAAGAAAGAAAGAAAACATCCAAATATACATATTTAGGAGTTTTATTTATACTTTGTCTATTTGTCTCTGTAGATCTCTCCAGAAATTCATCAAAAGTTAACATTCGATAATGCATAATTTCAGAAAACTTGCTGGACAAAATAATTGTTTTCATAATTAGAAATACTACTCTAATAACATAAAAGATGAAAAGGCCAGCCATCTGGAAGGTGACATGAAATCCATTTAAAAGAATGTCCTCGTGCAGTACACCTCGTTATTAACCGAAGCACAAGGCTCACAGAACCTGTCAAATGGAATCAAAAAGCAAGAATTATAATCTGAAATGTAGATTGTAATATCCCTTCTTCTAACTCAACTAAATATGTCAACATTATTCGGTACAACTGTACTCAAATAGTGTGGATTTGGAGAAATCTTGAAATAATGTTCCCTCAAATCTAGTCATTTTGTCACCAAAAACATTTGAATTATTGTCTATGTCTATATACAGCCATCAAATGAATAATTAGTTCACACAAGATGTTGCCCAATTAATGATTGACTTAAATTAGTTTTTATGTCAGCTTTTAAAGGCTCTTTAATTTTAGTCACAATAGTCCAATTTTACCCTAACTTGTTGAACTAACTCTGATAGTGCTAATACTCAGACAGCTAAAAGCTTGTGTGTGTGTGTGTGTGTGTGTGTGTGTGTGTGTGTGTGTGTGTGTGTGTGTGTGTGTGTGTGTGTGTGTGTGTGTGTGTGTGTGTGTGTGTTCGACAGGGCAAGTTTCAGATGAAGCTCAAAGCCCAGCAAACCATCGATGGGCAACCTGTCTGTCAGATGGATTCGAAAAACAAAGAGGGAACAATAAGTGTCAAACCTACAACCTTCAGCTCTGGCGTCAAAGTTAAGGCCTCGGTTTTGTGTCAAACCTGCGAGTGTGAGAAGGTAAACGCACACTTTGACACTGATGCACACAAACAGTTGAGGGGAAGCCACTCACGCACCTGTTTGTACAGCGGACTCATCCCAGTGTCTTTTACCTTTCCCTCCAGTCGCCCTCCCTGAATGCAGACAGGTGCTTTAACAAGGGAGACCTGGTGTGTGGGAAGTGTCAGTGCCATGATGGCTGGTGAGACTTTAACTTTCATTTCTTCCAAAGAATATTTTCCGAGGGACTGATCCAGGCCTCTGGGGTTCAATGAGGTCTTTGTTTGTCTCTGTGTCTCCTTCAGGGTGGGCAGCTTCTGTAACTGCTCCGCAAGGTCTCCAGCTCAGTACAAGAGCCAGTGCATGGGCCCGGGAATAAAGGATCCATGTTCAGGCAACGGGGAGTGCCTGGAGTGTGGAACCTGTCTGTGCTACAACCCGGAGCAGTTTGAGGGGCAATACTGTCAGTACGACAAGACCCAATGTCAAAGATATGGCGGCTTCCTCTGCAACGGTACGGCCGTGTTTGTTGACCTGCTGGTGTATGGTGTCACTTTCATCGCCCCTATGTGTGCTCTGTTTCTTTGCACAACCTCAAGGGCATGGGGTTGGTTTCAGAAGTGAATGTATAGCTTGTTTCTGCTGCCCACAAGTGGCAAAAAATTACTTTAAACACGATAAGATCCTTTTGATCGTGTTGAGAGGATGTAAGGATTCTCCCCACCCCGAAATAGTTTTTAACAAATCATCTAGTGACACATTATAATAACTTGATAAGCGGTCTCAATGTATCACTCAGTGCTAAGTTCCACACAATAAATAAATTATAAATAAAATTGGAAAACATGAATGACTTAAAACAATAATATTTACAATAATTAATTAATGAAAAACATACAAACAATGATAACAATAATAATAATAATAAGGTCATCATTATGCTGCATTTGTCTGATTTGTCTTATCTGTAGATTATTAGTCATTCATGGTTGGACAACTTACCAACCCCCATTTGCCCACACTTCACTTCCCGCTGGGAAAATACAGTTCAATCTGATTCTTCCTCCTCCTCAGACCGCGGCTCCTGTATCATGGGGCGGTGTGTGTGCACTCAGGGCTGGACGGGGGACGCCTGCGAGTGTCCCAAGAGCAACCAGACCTGTCTGGACAGCAAGGGCGTGAGTAGAGCCAACCGATTGTGAGCGGATGATGTTAGCATGTCACTTTCAGGAGCCTGACCGTGTCTTTATCTGACCAGGGGGTCTGCAATGGGCGAGGGACATGTGTCTGCGGCCGCTGCGAGTGTTCCAGCACTGATGGCTCAGCGACTGCGACCTGTGAGCCCAATTTCGAGGTGAGTGGATGTAATGCAACGACTCGGTGAACATCTCTTTCTTTGTTTTTTCAAGTATTCACCCGGTGGCTCATTCAATTAAGATTATTTCGGTGTGTGTGTGTGTGTGTGTGTGTGTAGGCCCAGTTGGGCGCGTGCGAGGGGACGAGGTCTTGTGTCCAGTGTCAGGCCTGGAAGACGGGAGAAAAGAAAGACAAGGAGGAATGTGCCAAGTGCTCCTTCAAAATTGTCTTGGTGGATGAGCTCAAAGATGGTGCGAACATCTCAGTTTTTTTATTTTATTTTATTTAATGTTAAGTTATCCGCCACACTTTGCACATCATCGTCTTCAAGGTTGTGTGTTGTGTGTTTTCAGCAAAGAAGGTGCTTGATTCGTGCAATTTCCGCGACGAGGATGACGACTGTACGTACCACTACACTGTCGAAAACCCCAAAGATGCCAGCAGTAACAACCTGGAGGTCCAGGTGCTCAAAAAGAAAGGTGAACTGCATGTGTATGTCTCACATATGCTCTGTGCTCTCATTTCAGCAGCTGATGTGTCGTTTATTAAAACACTTGACTTGAGTTTTCTCTCAATTAAGCTTTATTGCTCAAAGTAGATCTCAATACATCAGCTCTTACCATGAGCAATAGAGTTGCAGGTCATCCAGGTTTTTATGTCTTTAAGATACGCTTGAAGTTTAGCCACCTGGTTGGTTTCATCTGGCTTGATCGATATATAGAACTGGGTATCGGTGGCATAAAAATGAAATTTTATTGAGTGTTTCCTGATAGCATTGCCTAAAGGAAGCATATACAAGGATGAACAAAATTAGTCCAAACACAGAACCTTTTGGAACTCCATGACGAATGCCAGTGTTCATCGAGGCTTCATCCTTTACATATACAAACTGAGATCGATCTAATACATCTGACTTAAACCAGCTTAGTGCTTTACCTTTAATACCAATCACCTGTTCTAGTCTCTGTAATAAAATGTCATGGTCAATGGTGTTGAACGCAGCACTAAGGTCTAACAGGACTAGAACGGTTATAAGTCCCCTATCTGATGCAACTAGAAGGTCATTCGTAATTGTCACCAGTGCTGTCTCTGTGCTATGATGCTTTCTAAATCCGGACTGAAAGTCCTCAAATTAACTATTGTTATGTAAAAAGTCACACAACTGATTTGCAACTACTTTCTCCAGAATCTTAGACAGGAAGGGCAGGTTAGAGATGGGTCTGTAGTTGGCCAACACCTCTGGATCGAGAGTTGGCTTCTTGAGTAGAGGTTTAATTACAGCCATTTTGAAAGACTGTGGCACATAACCAGTTAGTAGAGAACCATTGACAATATCCAGCAGAGAGGTGCCAATCAAAGGCAAAACCTCCTTGAGCAGCCTCGTTGGAATAGGGTCCAGGAGACAGGTAGAAGATTTAGACGCAGAAATAGTTGAAGACAATTGGTCAAGGCTTATGGGGAAAAGCCATCCAAACACACATCAGGGCCCACAGCCACCTCCAAGGCCAGTCCACTTGAGGATACATAGTCAGTAGTTGAGGGCAGGAGATCACCAATCCTGCCTCTGATGGCCAGAATCTTGTCATTGAAGAAGTTCATGAAGTCATCACTGCTGAGGTCTGTAGGAATACACGACTCCTCCTACTACTACTACTACTACTACTACTACTACTACTGCTGAGGTCTGTAGGAATACCCGGCTCCACCGAGCTGTGACTCCGTCAGCCTGGCCACAGTGCTGAAGAGAAACCTGGGGTTGTTCTTGTTCTTCTCTATTACTGATGAGTAGTAGGCTCCTCTGGCATTACGAAGGGCCTTCTTGTAGGTTTTCAGACTGTCCCGCCAGACTAACCAGGATTCCTCTAGATTGTTTGAACGCCATAAACCTTCCAGCTTCTGTGATGCTTGCTTCATTCAGTATGCGGGTCTGAGGGTTATACCATGGAGCGAGCCTCTTTTGTTCGATGATCTTTTTCTTTAGAGGGGCTATTGAGTCCAGTGTAATCTTCAGTGAGCCAGTAGCACTATCGATGAGATGATCACTCTGGGACAGACTGAAGTTCACACAGGAGTCCTCTGTTATATTGAGGCATGGTAATGAATCAAATACCGAAGGAATCGCTTCCTTAAATACAGCAACAGCAACATCAGTTATACCTCTGGTGTAGAAACTTTAGCCCAACGGTACACACACCAGCAGCACAAACTCAAAAGTTATAAGGCAATGGTCTGATAAAACAGGGTTCTGCAGAAAAACCACCAAACGCTCCACATCAACACCATCTGTAAGAACAAGGTTGAGGGTGTGGCTAAAGCAGTGAGTTGGTTCATGTCCTCTCTGACAGAAGCCAATCAAATCTAACAATGACATAAATGCAACACTAAGGCTATCGTTGCTAACATCCACATGAATATTAAAATCACCTACAATAACAACCTTGTCAGTCTTAAGTGTTAAACTCTCAATAGACATGTAGCTTGGTTTTCTTTCTCACTTTGCTCGTGGCTCATTTAAGTGTGGATATTAACGATATAGAGAAATATCCAACATGTGAAACCATGTGTTCAGGGGCTTAAAAGGTCCTTGCAGTACAATGGGACATGTACGACCTTGTGTGTTGAAGGATAGATATCTTAAGACCTGGACAATTAACACCCAAACTATACACATAGCGAGGCACCACCAGAAGGGAATGACGGCAGCAACAGCTCGCTGCCTAAAAGCCGAGCTGCCAGCCTGCACAGTGAGTTGAGAACAGGAGTGATGTGAGCCGGCGTCGCTCCGTGTGATCGTACTTTTTGTGCCCCACTTTCAGATTGTCCCCCCGCCAGCCTCCTGTGGCTGCTCCCACTCCTCTTGTTCCTGTTGTTGCTGCTGGCTCTTCTGCTGCTCTGCTGCTGGAAATACTGCGCCTGCTGCAAAACCTGCTGCCAGGTATAAACATGTACACCCATCAATGATGAGTATTCATAAAGTCTCAGTGGAGGTAACGTCTTGTGTCTTCTCTTGCCACAGAGCTGTCTTGCCCTGCTGCCCTGCTGCCGGAGAGGTAGGACTCACACATGACACTTTATCCTCCCATCTGGGCCGCCTTGTACTCACCTTGTCACCCTTATGTTGTGTCCTCTCTAGGTCGCATGGTTGGCTTCAAGGAAGATGAGTATTTGCTCCGCCAGTCTCTGCTCACCTCAGACCATCTGGACACGCCAATGGTGAGGACCGGCCCACCCAAAGGAACCGATGTGGTTCGCTGGAAGGTCACAGATAACGTACACCGATCGGCCAATCACCCCCAGGCTCTGATAAAGCCCAACCCAAAAGAGACCAGTGAGTGCTCAGCAACTATAACTTTACCCGCCGCATGTGAAACGAAAGAAGTTAAGGGGCAAGGATGATGCTGGATTTAAAAAGGATTGTTTTCATGGTTCCCCTCTCGCCTTGCAGTCCAGTTCCCGATGTCTCTCCGGCTGAACAGGCTGTTCTCTGAAAACCTGTCTCGTCCCGAATCCAAAGATGCCGAACAGCTCCGCAAGGAAGTTGCCGATAATGTGAGTGTTTTTGTTTATCTGTGGCCATGTAAGTGTATGAATGATGACTGCATCACTGAGTACTTCATTTGTTCTTCTGTCCAGCTAAATGAGGTGTACAAGCAGATCCCTGGCACCCAGAAGGTGCAACAAACGTCTTTCAGGTAAGATGTGTGAAACTATGTGTCTAGTTAAAACAGTATGTTCCTTAAAAATAAACCTTTTGATGTGGATGGTAAATGTTGTCGACTGAAGCAATAAAATGCCCAGTGGGAGCGTTATTAAGCGAGACAGCTGAGACAAAAATGGAAGCTAAACGTTTGTTCTTGCACTCATCTCAACACCTGCTTTTGGTTCTTGCAGAATGCAGAGGAATGCAGGAAAAAGGTAAGATTCTGATTGATACTATACAGGGCATCAGCAGAGCTCAGTGTCTTCTGAAGGACGTGGAGGTCATGCATGTCTAACCTATCTGCCCCCTCCTGTGCTCTTCAGGCAGGACTACGCCATCATGGACACCGTCCTATCTGCTCCTCGCAGCAGCTACCCTGATATCGTCAAACTCACAGAGAAAAATGTCCAGTCTGGAAACGTACATAATCTCAAAGTGGTGCCCGGCTACTACACTGTGGCCACAGACAGAGGTGATTGTTAACTACTGTACCTATTAACCATGTGCGGATGAAAATGAAAAATGAAAATGTTCAGTTTGTGCCGAAGTTAAGTGAAACAATTCCCGATCTCAACGGAACAGCCTGTGTTATCAATCTTGTGATAAATCTCGTCGTCTTGCCCGCTCTTCTCCCTGCAGAGGCTGCAGGAGCCATAGAGTTCAATGAAGGTGTGGAGTCGGTAGACGTCCACGTGCCGCTCTTTGTCAAGGATGAAGACGATGACAAGAAGCAGCTGCTAGTGGAGGCCGTTGATGTGCCACTGGGCATCGCTGAGATTGGAAAACGTCTGGTCAACATCACCATCATCAAAGAGCATGGTGAGAGCACTGAGACTTTGTAGATATGCACTTGCAAAGCTTCAAATTGGATATTTGTGTCAGAAGAAGTGCACAGTCTTCAATGTGGATTGCTCTAATGGAGTCTCCTTGTTCTCTTTCCCAGCCACCAGTGTCTTCTCGTTCCTCCAGCCGGCCTACACCTACAGCAGGCAGGACGGAGTGGCCAACATCCCGATCAGCAGAGAGATCATAGAAGATGGACGCACACAGGTCACCTACCGCACACGGGACCTCACAGCCAAGGATAAGAAGGTGAGACGATGTCCTGCCCTACATCTAGCGTGTTACCCTCATACCTGCAAGAACATTCAGGCTTGCAATCTATAGTTGGCATTTGTGACGTGAAAGGGCTGAAACCAGTTAGTGATAACTAGGACTGCATTCCTCGTCTGTTCTTTTTGTGTATTTCAGGACTATGTGGCTATGGAAGGAGACCTGACCTATGGTCCTGATGAGACCCAGAAAATGGTGCCTGTTCGTCTGCTGGAGCTGAGCGAGAAAGACGGCCTCCTGGAAGACAAACCGGTCAAGCAGTTTGTCATGGATCTCAGCAACCCGCGGCAGGGCGCCAAGCTGGGACGCTACCCGAGAACTACTGTCACCATCACAGACCAGCTAGGTGAAAAAAACACAAGAGGCTTTACATCAGCGCCGCGTACCCTTGTTCCAACCCAAAAGCACTGATTACTAAGGTTTATTCTGTTCCTTCATCTCTTTCTTCATCTTGTTTTACCCAGAGCCCAGTGTGATGATGTTCAAAAAGGGCGCCCAGAACTTCAGCACATCTGACCCAACCTACACCATCCCTGTGGTCCGCACTCGCAACCAGGACAGCCCCGCCACAGTGAAATGGCGCACCAAGAAGGCCCAGCGCTTTGAATTGTCCGGCCCTCTGAAGTTTAGTCCCGGAGAGACGGAGAAGAACATAGTGATCGACCCAAGGGCCCACCCTGGCCCAGTCCAGCCAGAGACCATCCAACTGGAGCTGTTTGACCCAAGTGGCAACGCTACTATTGGAGAAAGGAAGACCACCCTTGTCAATGTCACTGAAGGAGGAGGTAAGATGCGGAGTCATTCGTTGCATAAACATGGCAATTTGTTGAGTTTCGGGGCGTTGTGGTGTTTCAGATCTCATATGACCAGAGAAGGGAACATGCTAAAGAAGAGGTACTGTATCTGGTAAATGTTTGATTCATCCTATCACTTCTTCCACTTCCTTCCTATCCCAAATCTCTAGAGATGACCCAGATGCCGAATATTGGCTACGTAAACTCGAAAGCCATGTCCCCTGGCGGTCGCCTTCTTGCCCCAATAAACCTTAAGGCTAAAGCAACTGGACCTAGAAACATCCACCTCAACTGGGATCCAGCGTCTGGTAACCCCAAGGGGTACAAGGTACAAATCCAATCCAATCTACATGTTGAGACGCTTCAACTTGAGCTCACAACCATCATTCACAATCAGCACTGTATTCCTCAAACGCTAAATCTTATCTTTCCTTGTTTGTTTTAGGTAAAGTATTGGATCTATGGCGACCCAGAGAAAGATGCTCAGATCTTGGATGCGAAGACTCCTCAAGCTGAGTTGATCAACCTGTACCCCTATTGTGACTACGAAATGAGAGTGTGCAGCTACAACACAATGGGAGATGGCCACGATTCAGACGTTGTTACCTGTCAAACTCTTGAGGATGGTAATTACTGACAATTAACTGATAGCTTAATGTTGCTATCTTTTTGTTAAAAATGGTGAATGTACCCCATCTTCAAAATGTCTTCAAAATGTATCTTTTTTTATTCTAAGACAATGTTTTTTATGCATATTTAAACACCTGTAGTGTCTCATTTTAAAAGCTACTGTTGGAAAGACTTTGGTAATGTCTAAATCAGTTGCTTGGAAACTCATGTGTGTCTGTAGTGCTGACTATGTAGACATGAAGTCAATGCATCACAATCAGCATTACTAGCACAACTTCCACAAATTACAGCTTTTGGGAAATTTTATATTAAAGTGAACTTCCAATCCTTTGGAACGTACTGTTACATCCATACAAAAGTTACACCTGGCACTTACCTCGTAGTAATGTTTAGTACCTCGTCTCTAAATGAAAACTAGTTTGTGTGCTGCCACCTGTTAGATCAGTGACGAGTAAAACTCCTCTTTGTAAACACTTTTACCGAGGTTAAGTTTGACCTTCACTCCCTGTTCCATTTCTCCTCCAGCGCCTGGTGAACCTGGACGTCTGGCCTTTAATGTCATCAGTCCGACTGTCACTCAGGTCAGCTGGGGAGAGCCTGCAGAGACCAATGGCAACATCACGGCTTACGAGGTCATCTACACACCCATTGATGAAGAACTGAGTAAGAGTCCAACTGGAAAAAAAGGAAACGCTGCACAGATGTTTGCATGATGTCATTGTCACCCTCTCGTAATGCTCTCCTCACAGAGCCGGAGGGCATCGCAAAGAAAGTAAAGATTGACAACCCCAAGAAGCGGATGCTGTTAATCGAGAACCTCCAGAGCGCTCAGACCTACCAGTACAAGGTCCGTGCCATGAACAGCATAGGCTGGGGCCCCTTCAGAGATGCCACCATCAACCTGGCATCACAGCCTGCGAGACCTCTGTCCAGTAAGTCAGGGAGGCGCAGACACACCTCTGGAACACTTCCAGTCGATCTGTAGTTCCCTGAAAAGAGAGTAATGTTGCTCTCTTTCTGTCCTGGCAGTTCCCATCATTCCAGATATACCTATTGTGGATGCAGAGGCTGGAGACGAGTATGACAGCTACCTGATGTACAGCAGTGAGGTGCTGAAGTCCCCCACAGGCTCCAAGACCCCCAGCGTCGCTGGTGATGGTGGGTACCCAGAGCCAAAACTACAAGCTACCTTAACAGCTGACGGTGTGAACTCATTGTTCTAGTGCTCGATATTTGTTTGCTCTGGAAAGATGGATGTCAGACTCGAGCTATCCCAACAATATGGATCTAATTGTTTCAATCCCCATTCTAAGTGCTCTCAGGCCTCTTGGTTATTACCTGTGGCCAAGTGTCCACGTGTCCATGCAGTATGCTCTGTGGTGCCGTTGCTTTGGCAGGAGAGGGAAGGAAATGTTGTTCACAGCTGTGCTGTCAGAAATCGCCCAGCTTGTGAGACTCCTTTTTGGAAATCTCAGGGTTTCTGGCTCTTTCTCATTTATCAGTGTTTTCTCTGTGACATTAATATTCTTCTCAGGACCAGTGTCATTCTTGTGTCATCTGGCGGCCATTTTTGCCCGCCAGGCAGCAACAAAATGTGCTTCCAATATATCCCTCCAAAATATTCCCTCATCAAATCTTCCGCCACCGTCCCCTTTTTGCTTTTTTCTCTGAAAGTTATTGCAAAGACAGTTTTGGCTTCTGTGACATAAACCAACCTATATACTATCATAGTGTATCATGCAATCCCATTCATGTTTGCTAGCTTTTTCTTGTAAAGTAATGTACAGTAAAGCCAACCCTTGACACTTCTCCGCTACAAATCTATCCTCCGGCTGCTTGCTTCTCCCCTATGACCCCAAACACAAGGCTGGAAATATGTCAAGTTGGTGGGGTCCAACCTGGATCTCCGTCAGGTGTCGTGGAAAAAGCAGGTGGACATCATCTCCAGTCGGCTCAGCTCAGACACAGAGACGAGCTCAGAAGAGGCCCCACACCCCAGCTACGCCAAAACGCCCCTGCCAGGTGAAGACCATTCCATCAGAGCCAGAGATAGACAGACAGGCAGCTAGCATGCCAGCTAGCATGCTAACTGGCATACCAGCTAGCATGCCAGCTATGGTGCACAGCCAGTCAGGAGCCCGGCAAGCCAACCAGCGTTTCTCTCCTTTTCGTGATTTGATCCTGCCAGAAATATCAACATTTGTCTAATCATTTCAATTTCGGGCTTCAGTCCTTGTCCCCCTGCCCTCAAGCTGGCACCTATCCCCATCTGTATTCCCGCCACCTGGCAAAAGAGGGGCACTGGCATCAAATGGGGGCAGGATTTTCCAGGTCTCTCCGGGTCTCTCTGTCTGTCCTCTCTCCATCCCACTGGGGAGGTAGTGATCTGGAGGCATCTTGTCGGGTGTGTGTGAAGGCTTAGCTGCTGTGCGGCTGTATGGAGCATACAGTCTCATCACTGCAGCGCAGTTTCAATGATGGCTCCTTTCCTTGCAGCTGTTGATTGTTTTTCCTTGCAGCTATATTCATATTAATTTTGTGATGCACAGAACCATATGAAACTGGTTTGTAAAAACATTCTCAGGTCAAACTCATTCAGTCAAACATTAAATGTGGTACAGCTTTGCTCAGACTAAAGACATTACCATCAGCCCGCACTGTTTGTTCAGCTCTAAATTGGTAACTTTAGCTTAGTAACATGATGAACATGGGCATGCATGGCAATTTAGTTTAACCATCGTTGACCCACAAGTTTGAATTATGTGGAATATAGTGCTAATTCTACTAAAACGACGAGCTGAACAGTTCAGCAGCTGCAAAAAATAAAAAATGGCCTTTGTAACACTCATTGTCTGCAGGTGTCGAGACTGACAAAATTACAGAAGCTACTACTTTCCTTGCCTGTAAACGGCGCACTTTAAAAAGGTTGCTGCTGTTTCTGTGAGTGAGACAAGTAGGACCGGAGCTGCAGGTCTCAAACTGCTGGTGCTTTCTCTGGAGATTGGCCGAGTCTGGTTTTGGGTGCTTGGCATCAACGTCCCTGTTTTGTTACAATCAGTGTCAGAGTGCTCGAATGCTAAATTGCCTGTATTCCATCTGTTGACCCTTCTGGCTCCTATTGTGGTGTTTCGCAGATTACAACTTGAATGGGAAATGGGACCAGAACTTCCTCTTCCCGGGGGGATCAGGGATGCGCAACTTGTCTTCATCGTCCTCTCCGATGTCCACCCTGAACTCAAACTACAGATCGGCAGGCAACTCCTTTCTCACCGATACATCCACCACTTACATGTCGGGATCAGGTAGGAAGGACGGCAGCAATGGCGTCAAGGAGGAAAAAACGTGGACAAAAGATCAAGATTTTGATCCATCTCTGCTTTTTGCAGGAGGCTCTCACAGAACCGACATGATCGGAGGAGGGGTGCACTCATCGGAGGTCATCATGAGGAAGCGCTCAGAGGTCCGGGGTTACGCAGATGAAAACATCCGAGACTCTATCGTCATGGGAGACATTTCAAGCAAGTTCCCAGATCTAGGTAAGCGTCGGACCTCAGCGAGGGGTTTGAATTTATATCAAAGTAAACGTTAGATGGTCCGTGTTTCTCTGGTTGAAGAGAGATGCCACCGCGCAGTGCAATATTTGAGATGCCTCGGCAGGGAAACTGCTAGCGCATGGAGGCCGACGGCTTGGACATCTGTTAGCGGGTCGGGGCTGTTGGCTGCTCAGCAGGCTTATCCACACAGACTTTGCAGGAGCTATGCTGACTATCGCTGTTTCTCCCCCCCCCCCCCCCTCTCTCCCTGTCTCAACTCTGCTCTATTTGTTGTATTTCACCTCTTCTCCACCTCTCCCTCCTACTGGGCCCCTCCCGTTCGTCTCCTGTGCCCCTTCTCCTCACCGCCCCCTCGCCCTCCCCCCTTTGCCCCATCCCCCGCTCAATGCGCCATCAGGTGGGTTCGGCTACACTGGGACGCAGAGCAGCTCTCAGAGCCAGTTCAGCTACAACCTGTATACGGGCCCGAGGGCCAGGACCGAGTCTTCAGATGTCAATGACGCCCTATACAATCTGGACAGGGTGCTCCAGGGTGAGTCCGTGGCACACAAGCATGAAAGCAGTGGATGTGTTTGCTGGGTGTGACGCCTAATGCAACCCCCCTCCTCGTTCCTCTTTGTTCCCGCCTCTGTGTTGGTCTCATACTTTGTCTCCCTATCTGATCTCCTCCGTAAAGATCTCACCTGCGGTTTTAAGAGTCTTTGACACCACAAATCACTCATTTTTACAATACCGGCAACTATTTTTAAGACCAAAACATATGTTCTTAGTTAATTTTATGCTTTTTAGATGGTAATGTGTTAAGTTGTTTTTTTTTCGATGTTGTGTTACATTAATGCAGTGGGGTAGAACACATCTATGCTGTGAAGATGGTTCAGGAGTATTGCAAAGTGCAGTTTGTATGTATATGCTCAATCCAAACTTCTCGGTCTTTTCCCCCCTTGCATTCAGAGTCTAAGCAGAGATAGACCGTGGTTCACAGTGATCATGTCCAACAGTATTCTTACTCTGCTCTGTCCGTGTCACGCATCAGATGCTCGACTGTCTCCGGGTGTACCAGACACCCCCAGCAGACTGGTGTTTTCTGCTCTCGGCCCCACTGCCCTGAAAGTCAGCTGGCAGGAGCCCCGCTGTGACAAAGACATCCTGGGCTACTGCGTTCTCTACCAACTGCTTAACGGAGGTACAAGGACCATTTGTTTTTAATCGTTTCTGTAAGATGGAACTTACATTTTGTGCATTAGGATACAGTGAATAAACTTCTTTTAAATCTTTTTCTAAATATATTTGTTGGATGATTTAATGCCGATGCTAAACAGATTGTGTCCTCTCCTGTAGGTGAGGGGAAGCGTATTAATGTGACGAACCCAGCAGAGAACTCTGTGATCATCCAGGACCTGCTGCCCAACCACTCCTACCTGTTTAAGGTGAAGGCTCAGAGCCAGGAGGGCTGGGGCCCGGAGAGAGAGGGGGTCATCACCATTGAGTCCGCTGTCGACCCCAAGAGTCCCCTCAGCCCGATGCCAGGTATTGATTCTGTGGGGGTTTGTCTCACAAACGTCTCGACACGATGTTTTTATGTCGTTTCCGATATACAGTGTCTCTCTTTTTATTCTGTTGTCTTTGGTCTTCCCCCGTAAGGCTCGCCCTTTACTCTGAGCACTCCCAGTGCCCCGGGGCCCCTGGTCTTCACTGCACTGAGCCCCGAGTCCTTGCAGCTCAGCTGGGAGAAGCCCCGAAAACCCAACGGAGACATCCTGGGATATGTAGTCACCTGCGAACAGCTGCATGGTGGAGGTGAGGGCTCTTTTAGAAAGAAGCAATCTATGTTTGCACAGTTGGTTTGTGCATTTTCTGATCTGTGTTTCTGGTTTCCCCCAGGAGACGTACGGTCCTTTGAGGTGAACGGAGACACTGCCGAGACCAGTCTGACCGTCCCAAACCTGACTGAGAACGTTCCCTACAAGTTCAAAGTTCAGGCTCGAACCACACAGGGCTTCGGCCCTGAGAGGGAGGGCATCATCACCATTGAGTCTCAGGACGGAAGTAAGAAGAATCCTACCGACAAAGCGTTTGATAAAAATTAATCGAAAAACTCAGTGACCGTTGGAGGCTGAAATGTGTCACACATCACAATACGACTTTGTTTCTTGGGCCTTAAACGTAGTTGGACTGTAATTGAATAAACATGAAAAATTGTAATAAACATGAAAATCAGGCCTGTAGATGTTTTATGTCCTTGCAAAATAACTGGCTAAGTGACACCGGGCATGGTGCTTAAAGGGACAGTGTGTAGGATTTGGTGGCATCTAGTGGCGTTACAGCAGTTTCACAAGTGTGCCTGAGAACCACGGGCCCTCACTAATGTGCGACACAGTAGACTCCGGGAAGAGGACCTGTTCCCTTTGTGGACATGACGGGCTCATTTCAAGATCAAAAACGCAACATACTTTCAGGTGTTCATACACTGATAAAAATATAGTTATGGCTATTATATTCCATTTCTGCAACAAACAAAACAGATCCCTTTAAATGCTGCACCAAACTCGAAGGTTCATCCTCTGGGAACCATGAATTTCAACAACAAGTTTTTGTGGAAATATATTTGTGATAATTTAGCTGATTCAGCTGAAGTATTCATCTCATTTCTCTCTCCGTAGGCGCTTTGTCTCAGTACAACAGCCAATCCATGTCGAGGAGGGAAGTTTTCCAAATGCCAGCAGAGGTCAGCACGCGGACCAACGTCTCCCACACCATGATCCAGGACCCCTTCTTCTCAGGTACGGGTTAGGCTTCAGCTTCACTTCAATCATAATCATCATATACATTCACACATTAACCGACCCCTCTTCTAACAGATGGCTCGATGATGACCACACAGCGCACAGAGACCAGTGGCATGGTGACCCGCCAGGTCACCAAGGAGGTGGTTCAGAGGAGCGTCATGGGCGGGACCACCGTCACAAAGAAGATGTTTTACGAATCGTAAAGGTCTTATTTCAACGACTCGCTAAAATGAACCGGCCAAAGGTCCACCGCGACAACGATGACGAACCGTGCCCGAGTTTCTCTTTTAAAAAGAGCTGTGTGTGTGTGTGTGTTTTGAATGTGTGTGTGGATTCTGCAACCCACAAAAGATTGAATGTCATAAGTAGACAGAGAGGAGGCCGTTAGCTCATGTCTGTTACAAACCATAACCACTTTCCCTCCAGAGATAAGGATCATTTTAAGATTTACATTCATTTTCATGGTCGCTTTTGATGTATTTCATTTAGGTTTTCTTTCCACACTCGACTTACTTCATCCTGGGGCCACTTTTGCAAAAGGACAATAGGTCAGGGGCCAGTTAAAAAATTTCTTTTGTCTATTTTAATGTTGCTTTTTTATCCTCTCCTTATTTCCGTTAAAAGCACAACAAAACATCCCATTGTTAATCAGTGTCTTTTCATTTTTAATTATAAAAACTATGACTGACTAAACAAATACTTTGGTCTCAGACTCCGCCCCCCCGTCGGTGCAGGTCTGGTAACACTGCAGCTTTAAATCAGGCCCGGCACGGGCCAGTAATCGGACTGGTTCAGTAATCCAGAGTGACCTTGCCCCTCGCCTCGTGTCTGACATGTTCTGAGTGAGAGGCGCTTCGACTGCTTCAGGTTGAACTCACCAAGTTTCAACTTCACCGCCTTCAGGAGACGTTGGAGAGATTGTCTTGAAATGGTTCATAAGGTCCATCATAACTCCTGTCATCCTGAGTGATTAAGAGAAAACGTAAAAGTGTTGGATTCGGGACTATTGTTCATTTGTATTATATCAGAGTGATTTAAAAAAAGAAAAAAAAGTTCCAAGCATATTTAATACTTTTTAAGATGTTTACTTAAGCAGACTGACGTTACATGTAATGCTAAATATAGAGGGATTCCCTCAAACACAGGTTGGCGCTTGTGTTGCTCATTTATATGCACGTTTCCTTACTGCCAAGCACGATTTTACAGCACAGACACACACAAAAAAATACTATTAGATGTAACAAGTTTCTGGTTTGTTTGTTTTGCATTTTGTATTTTATACTCAATGTGTTACACGCTGCTTCAAGTTGATACTTCTCATATGCTTCTTTACTCAGCAATGCCATTGTGTTTGGCCTTTTTGATAGATCAACATGGGAACAAAGAGATCGTTATTTTAGATAAATAAGACGGAAAGATTGTATTTGCTTCCATGCAAGTCATACTGTATTTTGGCTCCACGTTTTTTGTTAAGAATGCTTTTGTAAAACGTATTTTGAGAGGATATATGTTTGTCAGAAAAATCCTTATGTGGATAAGTGGATAAATCTCTCACCAAAAAACACTCGCAGTTAAGTATTCATGTACTTTTTGCTCAGTATGTATCACTTTTTGTTTGCATGTCAGTTGTATTGCAGAATAAAGATTTGAAATAAATACATTTGTATGATTCTCTGCATCTGTGACCACTGACGAGTTGGAGCATTTGCAGATCATTTATTTTTATGCTTTTCAGGGGGGGGGGGGGGGCATCTTAATAATGCAGGAGACAAAGAAGCAAACAGAGCGAGTCGTAACTCATCACATGCATCAACCCAGACTGTAATTACATTAGCAAGCCCACAGGTTCACTGCCGCTCTAAGTAGCTGCCTGCACGGCCTTTCACTGCTTTTTTTGTGAAGCTAGTTTGCAAGTTTCAGCGCTAAGTAATTTTAAAAAGTTTTTATAAAAAAAAAAAAACATCCATTTCTGCATTGTAAGTATGCAGTATCAAATACAGTTTTGATGTTGTATGTTCAAATAAAAAAAACAGGTCTTTGGGCTGATGACCCTCTCAAAGCTCATTGGACGGTGTGGAGAAGACTTTTCCATTCAGCCTTGAAAATATTCACCCTCACAATACAAATAGTGAAACACTGTGTGTCTCTGTGAAGGCAGAGCAACAGAAAGAGTAAAGCAGAAGGATGGTGGCTCCCGTGGGACATCGCATGGCAACCCCTTGCTGGGGGGGTCCGACTTTTGAGTCCATAACCAGCACACAAGGTTCAAAAATCACTATGAAGGACAAGAATGAAAAGCACAGACTCTCTGGGCGGCTGAGGATCAGGTCTGAGGAGTGTCTTGAAGTGCGTGTGTGTGTGTGTGTGTGCGTGTGTGTGTGTGTGTGTTGAGCAGTTCAGTTCAAGAGGCAGGGCCCGGGGCAGAGGCACGGCTGTCGGACATCTGCAGGCCTTATCACCAGGTCGTTGACCACCTCCACAGTCCCAAACACGGGAAACAGTTCCTCTGTGAACTTCTCGTTGTAGGTGTACAGGTGGGAGCGCTTCTCCACGTCGTAGAACGACAGCTGGCCCAGCTTGTAGTCCAGGTACACGCCTACTTTCCTGGGCGCCAGGCTCTGCGGCAGCGGGGCGGCGGGCACCGTCAGGGCCTTCAGATCTGCGCCCCGCTCCAGCCGGAGGGTCAGGTAGCCCGTGTCGGTGGTGAGCGAGCGGAAGCCCTGCCTCACCGCGGACGCCTTGGCCACGCCCAGCCGCCAGTCCCGCTCGCCCACCTCCACCTCCCAGTAGTGGCGCCCGGAGGTGTAGCCCTCCCGACCCGCCGCGCACCACCAGCCGTCGAAGCGCCGATGGCACCGCGGGACCTCTCGGCGCTCCAGGCCGCAGCGCATGCGCTTTTCGTCGTCGGAGATGAGCAAGTCCGCATTGGCCGAGTCCGAGTCCAGGGTGACTTCCTCTGCGGAGAGCGGAATAAATTACAAATCTGGTAACGGGTTGGAAACTGGATTAGAGAGGGTTTGATTGTGAATGGTTTGTCATACCTGCAGCATCGCAAATCCAATTCCACACTGTAAAGAACAAGAGAGAAACTCTTTGAGAACAAACATCAGAAGTGAGCACAAATAAGGACATCCAATGCATTGGAGTATTTTATCAAAATAAAAGGTTATAATCATGCTTATTACCAAGGTCAAATAAAATATGGTGTGATGCATGGTCGTGTTTATGGTCACCACAGATCTAGAACTAATTGTTAGTTGCCACTGAATTGGTGATCTAAGTTCTACTCACCACTGTGGGGGATGTAGCGGACGGCGTCTGGAAGCAGAAAGGGATTACTGTGATTACAAGGAGACCACCAAGAGCCTCCCTCATGCTGCCTTCCCAGCAGGTCACTATCCTTTAATCACGTATCGACACGCGCACACGCGCACTTGTAGTCAAAAGCAGTGCTGACAGACTTCTTTAGAGCTTGGTTTTGTTTAATTCATCTTTTATCTTTTAACACTTTCCCTGAGTTAACAAGAAGTTATTAGGAATGCACTCACCGATCTTCTGGCTCCTCTGCTTGCTCACCAGCCATTGCTTAGTCACGTCCTCCTGGAAGCGCACACACATGAAGGCAGACGAATAAAGACAACGCAGGCCAAGGTGGGCACACAAACATTACACTGTTCACACCTTTTCTTTGTTTTCTTTAAAAGTGAATTAGCACACCGCTCATCAATGACAGTTCATGTGGAATGTTCAACACCAACGCAGTGGGTATGTTGGGACAGACATTCAGACCTTGACAGGGCTGTCGGCATTCATCACGGCCAGCATGACGAGCTCCACGGCTGGGAGCAGGTTGGGGAGACGGCCTCTCTTCCACTGGAACTCCAAGTCGTCCAGCATCATGAGCACGGGCTCGCCCGGCCAGACGGTGGGCTGGAGAGGGAGCGAGTTGAGACAACGATCAGTGTTTACTCTCCAGCACGCTCCAGAGTATGATGGGATGATTGTCAAGGGCAAGGTTTAGCATAATCATCTTTATCAGAACTGGGTCACACTTTAATCGCTGACCAGCCACGTAGGTGCAGCAGGGGGAAAGAGCTGGCGCACATCACCCTCCACCATCGCACAGTCACCTGAGGCCTGCTCTTGATCCCCCGTGTCCAGTCCATGATGACTCTTTTGTGGGGCCCCATGTCGCACTCCCCCCCGGCCTCCAGCATGCAGAGGAGGCGTCCCTTCCAGTCTTTCTTCACTGGTTTCTCGTACTGGTATTCGGACAGGATGATCCTCGGCTGGACACAAACATTGAAGCAGAGCTGCAGCGATTAGTGGATGAACACAAACATGATCGGCAACAAGTTTTGATCATCAATTAAAAGCATTTTGGGGCCAAAATGCATTACATTACATCAAACTGAAGAACATCCAGGAAGCACGTAGTTGGTCAACTTATTTATGACATAAACGTCACCAACTGTAGACCAGGCGTACCTGTACTCTCTTCTCCAACACAGCAGCCCACTCCACGATGAAATCCCGACACACACTGGCCGGCCAGATGTCCTCGCTGGTCCAGATGTGGCCAAGGATGTTTGACCTCTAGGGGCACAGACCCACAGCACACAATCAAGATGAGATACCGCATGCAGATGCATGCTTGTCTGTGACCTGCAGAAAGGTTGGAGGAAGAGGAAGAGGAAGAGAGCTCACCTGGCAAATTTTGTTGAGTTCTCGGGCCAATTCCATGATGAAAAACTGACTCTCCACCAGCGGCTCCTTCCGCTCAAGTTTCACTCGTTTACGAGACTCCTGGAGCCAAAAGAAAGCTCATTTTGGAACAGTGTTTAGAAACGTAGCACTTGCAACAGCAAAAGTGCCATCAGAGGAGAACCCTACCTTAAGTCGGGTCTTGAGCTTTTTGGCCGGCTCTATGAGAAACTGCAGGCAGTCCTTCATCATGCTGGTTTAGCCAGAGAGGGAGGCGGATGCCCTGTGGTACAATAATAATAACAAATAATAACAATAATAATAATAAAAGAAAGCTTGAGTACACTGGCACACACTCTGTCGAGAGCCGGAGCTGAAGTGCAGCTGACTGGGCTCGCGTCGCCCACACAAATCGATGAGGGAGCAGAATTCTGTAATTTATGAGAGGTGGCAAAAGGTACGGGGGGAGAGAGAGAGAGAGAGAGAGAGAGAGAGAGAGAGAGAGAGAGAGAGAGAGAGAGAGAGAGAGAGAGAGAGAGAGAGAGAGAGAGAGAGAGAGAAGCACTGCAGAACTTTCATCACATCTCTGCACTGGCAGTCCTCAGAGAGCTCATTATTAGGCACTGAGCTATCATTAGGTGAGGAGGGGGAAGAGGACCCACGCATTGGTAGGAGAGTAAAGGAGACAGCCCACCCACCCACCCCCTCAACGAGGGTCAAAATGTAGAAATCAGGGGGAGAAAACAAAGAAATGTATTGCACAGTAACAAGAGTCCCTGTTTGAATCGTGGTCGATGCACCTCAATCATGGTCTTGATATTAGAAATGTATTCCCAAGGAGATGCGAGACAGCAACGCAGAGCACTTTTTTTATAATCACTGCGGAGGATGCAGGAAGGGGGGGGGGGGGGGGGTTGGACCAGTTTGCTGTTGATTCAGCAGTCCACCCCTGAACGCCAGTTTGATGGCACTGAGGGGATTTGCTGTTCCTTCTTGTGATGTAGGGGCAGCAGCTGAGCCAAAGGAGGGCAGGAGAGAGGGATGGAGAGTTTTGAGGACTTTGGCAGAGACAACGCATCCAACTAGAGGACGGTCATGCAGGGTTAGGGTTTTTTACCTTTCAGTGAGCAATGCTAGACTAAAGAGTGATGTGTGGACGGATGCAAGTGGTCCATATTAACTTAGGCACGTGATGAGCCAACAAGATGTGCCACTGAGCCTGTTAACTGATTAAGTAGATACTGTAGGCCTATTGCTGGATTTGAAATACATCTCAAAGTCAATAATAGGGGAATATACATTGGTATTTGCAATGCATGCCCATCCAAAGTCTCCATAGTAACTCCTGGTTAGATGGAGGGTACATTTTTTTATTTTTTAGCAGTGAAGGGAGAGCGTGTAGAGGAGCTGGAAGATTTAGAGGAAATCCAGGATTACCTCCAGTGCTATTGCTATGCAAAGCCAGGTATACCCGTTCTATATTGGGACTGACAGACCAGCACGCGGGTCGGCATCAAAACAAGACTGCAACACACCGCGCAGCATGGAAGATATGGCTTTATAATGTCTGACATAACGTCAATTATCTACACAGGTCTACATTTTGGGGTTAGCCTCTATTGTTCCGTGGTCAACATGTGTAATTTTCAAATGCTTGTACTAAGAATACAAGAACCCCTCGTGCGCATGAGACGTGTTTTCCAAAGATGTGACAACACATGCAAACAATTATTATATTTAATTACGCCTACATGCTTTAACGTTAAGCCGCCTTTTCTCAATTAAAATTAACGTTTTGTCAAGGAAAAAAAATACATACAATAAAGGTTAATGTCTGACCTTGTTGTGGGAGAATTCTCCTTTCCGCTGGCAACTTTTGCGCAGCTTCTCTGTGATGATTTTCTCGCGAAACTCCAACTCATCCGGCGCTCTGAGCTCCTTCCCTTCGGAGATGCACCGCTCGCGACCGCACTCGCCCACTGAGGCGCGAGAGAAGGAGCGCGCGCGCTCTTATTTGCCGCCGAGCTTGCAGCTTGAAAGAGGAGCCGCGAGAGGCCGCCGTTGTTTCGCCCAACATGGATGTCTCTCACCAGGTGGTCCCACGGTCTGTCCGATATATCCCTTTTTTGGGGTTGTTATATTTGACTAAACGTCACCCCGTGGCAAGCTCTCAGTAAACAGTTTGAAGCGGCATTAGCCAGTATTCATTGTCTAGCTCAAGCTAACAATGTCTCGTGACCTGGCGGCTAGATAAAAGAAAAAACAAGTGGGTTAAGTAAAGACCTTTTTTAATTAGATGTGAATGTGTAGTTAGTGGTAGTGGATAGGCCTAACGTTTCTTTTCTTTTTTTTAAACAGTCCTACACTTTTGTAAAAAAATCCTATACAACAACTCTTACACATGTTAAAGCCTCCACGGCTACTTTTTACTCTAAAATGTAACATTAGCGAATAGACTAATTTACAGTCTCTGTATCTTATACCGGTCTCTGTAGATCAGAACAGCAGATGTCCCTGTTCAGCCTTAAACGCTTCACATCTCGACTCAAACTGAAGTGGGTTATCCGGTCGCCCCCCAGCTGTCCGTTCAGGTTCGGCCTCCTGAGGAATGGGAGGTGTCTCGGTAAGTTAGGTGTACACGGAAGTGTGATCACAGCGCGCGTCGCCGCGCTTTAACCACAAGAGGCTCCGCGTGCCTCTCTCCACAGTTGGTCCCCAGCCAACATGGCACCGAAAGACCCTCTACTCGGCACTCTCAAAGGTAGGACCCGCCATAGAGCGCAGAATAAACACAATACTGGATGTGTGTTTCGGAGGCAGCCGACTGCTTCATATCCTCGCGTATTATGGCCAAAACAAATGTTTTTTACATGACATCTTCGAGGCCGTTTTATCTTTAGTCTTGCTGATGTGGGCAATGGCGATGGTTGCGCAGGTTGCATGAAAAATGCAATATTTGGTCACGCGGGCCGACAACAGATTGATAGTCAAATGATTGTTTACAGTGTGCGTCCTGAACCTGCAGTCGGATGGAGGGCTCGTGTCAGACACCAACCCTCACCTCGCCTCCTGCTGTGAGCTTCTGGAGCTGGTCCTCAGGAAGGGGCTCCAACGTTAGTATCCCTCATAATATGTAAACTTCCCTTTCAAAATAAAAAGAGGCCACATTTCTACATATTTATTCCAATGCGATATCGGCTGAGAACAAATTGCTGTTTTGCAAGCTTGTATATCTGCCGTGCATATTTGGGGATGTTTTTAGTTTATGCTTTGCGTGGTTGTAATTTTTGCATAAAAACACTATAGAGCAGTGTTTGATGTATTAAAAAAAGAAGAAGAAGACTTCACCACATGAATCACCACATGTGAAGTGCATGTTTGCTCTCCCTCCAGAACCAGTTCTCAGTCTGGTACACAGAGACTACTGGCAGTGTTTTGAGCAACTTACTCGCCTAGATGCCTGTGGCAGGTAACAACATTCTGCTTGTGTTAGCTGGCTTTTAACTTTACACTGTAACAGACAAACTAAAAATAGCACTATTTCAATCCTTGCTATAACTGTGTGTGTGTCTGTCTGTCTGTCTGTCTGTCTGTCTGTCTGTGTCTGTGTCTGTGTGTGTGTGTGTGTGTGTGTAGGCTGTCTGCCCTGTCCTTGGCGGTGGAGCAGACCAGAGTTTGCAAGAAGCTGCTCTCAGCTCAGGGCCGGGGCCGCTACCTACTCAGGCTGGCCCTCAGCCGCAAAGCTCTGCCACAGTTCATCACACACCTGCTGCACACACCCAGAGTCCTGGAGGTATTGATGCCACCCTTTTTTTTTGCCCATATGTGTCTTTTCCTGGCACTGTTAGCCCATTGCTGTTGAGTCTCTCTAATAGACTGTCTCTAATAGACTGATGCTGCTTCAGTTCACACTGTGTCTCTCTCCTGCAGTGGTACAGCCTGGAAATGTCAATCCTCAGGAATGAGGTATTTGTGGGTGAGGCTTTTTCCATGATTGCATTCACTTGGCGCTGAGGAAATTATTGTCACCAAAAACATCAACGCCGCTGTTCTCTCCCTTCCAGAGCCTTTCATGTCACTGCTGCTGGTCCTCTCTCACATGGAGTTCAAACTGGACATGGAGGTCAGTTCAGCTCCTTTTTGTTTATGCCATTAAAAATGTTCCTCCAAAATATAACATTAAATTGTCTTTTAACTGACTTTGATTTCAAACGACTCTAAACTAATGACCCCCTCTGATCTCTTTACACAGAATTGCAGTTTTCTGGATGAGAGCTGGCTGCTACCGGTAAGCATAAAACAAATAAATAAATATATATATATATATATATAGTTTCAGAACCCACCGCGTCACAATATTATGATGGTTTTTAGTTGCAATGGAATCAGCAGAATGCTGATCTCATCATCAATCATTCATTTCATCAATCATTTCTATATGTTTCCAGGTGTGTGAGACATATGAAGTGGTGCCCTGTCGGGAGGTGGGGATGGTGTTGAGGTGTGTATCGTCAACTCCACTAAGTACTTCCTATCCATCAAGTACGTCTACTCAGTCACCTGTCCAACCCGCTGCATCCCCCTCCCTCCCTCCGCCTGCCGGCTCCTCAGGTATCTCAGTGGCCGCGTCTTCGTCCTTGACCTGATGCCCGGCAGTCAGGCTCACGTCGACAAGTTTATCTGTCCCGGTGACATCATCGATGAGATCAACGGAACCTCGCTGAGGAATTCCAAGAATAAACAGGTACCTCCACACTCGCTGCATTATGTATTAGTCATAACCAGTGTCACCATAGTGGAGCTGCTATCAACAGAAGCCGTTGTGGTCCTGACACAGACCCACTGCAAGCCTGCTTAGAACTGTGTTGGTGTGGACATTTTTAGTAATTCCCATTTTCAAGTACCCATTACCACTCCTACTTGATAGAGACCTCTCTTCAACTAACTTACACTTTAGCATGAAAAAAAATATATTCATTACATTGCCAACTTGGTCTGAGTTGTAAATGCACTTGAAGACATGACGAGGCCAAAACCTAATTCTAATAAGGTGCAAAAATTAGCAGTGAGGAAGTAAATCACCTTTGTCCAATTGATTGAACCCATGAGACACATGCGTTTGCATAAACTAGGAATTAAAAATATCTACTGCTCTCTCAAAATGTGTACATTTGCTGCTCGACAAGCCTTCAAAGGCTTGTTTACCAAAAGAGATTTTCTGTTTCTCCCAGGCAGGTGTGGTTCTTTCCCGGCTAAAGGGATGCCCTCTCGCCATTGGCATCTTGCGGTGGCGGGCCCAGGACGGGACGGTGTACCGGCCCATCATCAAGCTCCTGCGGGAACTGAGGATGGAGAACCCCGCCCTGAAGCTCGGTCCTGCTCCCTCCCAGCAGCCAGCCAGCAAGGACCAGAGAGCCTCTCCATCACAGTGTCTCAAAGAGGGAAGGCAAGTTGGTTATCAAATTTAGTGAACACTTGTCGGGTGCTCTTTTGACAAGCATAAACTGACTGAGCTCTCCTTAAACAGGATTGTGTACATTGTGCAGTTCTTGGGAAAAGCAAACATTGGAATGGTAAATCGCTATTACGTTACAATTTAACACACGCTCAATCTTTGTAGCTGTGCAGGTCATTTCTATAACTGCTGCAATATTTGTCATTATCCTTTTAGTTTGGAGGCAAAGAGGTGCTTCAGCACGCCATCACACAAGTGTTGCAGAAAAACATACCAAGCAAGGTAATGCTACTGCCTCATTGGCTTGCAACACATAATAAACATGCTCTGACCAATTTCTCCTGCAGGACGTGCTCTTAGATATGAATGAAACACATTTGACATGCACAGACAGAAACAGTAATTTGGTAAGCATACGACACCAGTCAGTCACTTGTTCCGTGCTCAACAATGGTCATTATAAACAAATGCTTTCCCCCCACCAGGAGCTGTTTGAGCACCACTACCCAGAGATTTCATGTGTAGGGAGATTTGGTCAACCGGATTACACAACATTTGCATTCTGCACGGCGTAAGTAGCATTTGTTGATAATTCACTTCCAGTCTTCATAGAATGAGTGAGACAATGAAACAGTGGTCATTGGTTTAGTTTCTCATTCGCACATGGGATTTGTTCACTTCAGAGACTGCCCAGAAAATCCTCAGTCCACTGGCTTCTGCTGCGTTACACTCAAAGCAAGCACCACAGAGGAGTGTGAAGAGATAGTCTATCGTATTGGTGAGGAATAGCAATTGTTCAGAAAGGAAAGGCAATTTGTGTTTCTATTAGAGAATAAATGTCTGTTTCTCTTCTTACAGCTACTGGCTTCAAGCATACTGAGTGGTTTGTATGACAAGTCAGTGAAAGCAAACTCTGGTTTTATGTCTAGTTGTAAATAAATGTTGTGTAAAGATCCACACTACTGACTTTATTACCCACATGTTTCAATCAACTACAGAACACATGGCTTTCTACTCATAAAGACCTTTAATAGAAAGACACGCAACAACATTTTCATAAATAGTATTAAATGTAGCTGCCAAGGTTTATGTTGAAAAACATGTAAAAAGCAGTCCAGAAAAATACAGGAGGGGGTGCCATGCTCCCAGTCACAGAGTGTAGAGTATCAACAAATACCCCAACACTGCAATGAGACCGGCTGAGCAGGACATGCTGGCATTTTGTGATGAGCGGTAGGTGGGCAAAGCGACCCTGGACCCCCTCCCCAAAGAAGATGTGAAGAATTTATCCCTTAGACAACTCGCATCCCGAGGTGGAGCCTGATGTCCACAATGAGCGTGAAGGGTGATACGATGGCCGGAGTAATGACCCCATGATGGAACACTAGGCAAGATACTCTTACTGCACAACATTTCGAACTACCTTATGTGTACTCAGACTTGGAATGATTGATCTTGATCTAAAATACAAAATCCAAACAAAAACTTGTAAAAAAAAAATACCCAAGAAATAACATGTCCACAAAAATGGTTAAGTACGATAAATAGGATAATTTGCCACAATGTCGCTGCTTAGGCCCGCTCTCCCCTTATCCTACGAGCCAGCTGGATGTCTTTGGGCATGATGGTGACACGTTTGGCGTGGATGGCGCACAGGTTGGTGTCCTCAAACAGACCCACCAGGTAAGCCTCACTGGCTTCCTGTTGAGAAGAATGTTTAAGGTTTAGCACACCTACTCCCCTCACACACACATTAGTAAATGCTTATGACAAAGCAAGGTTTTTTTACCTGAAGAGCTCCAATAGCTGCACTCTGGAAGCGCAGATCAGTCTTGAAATCCTGAGCGATTTCCCTCACCAGGCGCTGGAAGGGCAGCTTGCGGATTAGCAACTCTGTTGACTTCTGGTAACGACGGATCTCCCTCAGAGCCACAGTTCCAGGTCTACACAAAGGTTAGCGCATTAACAATTAGCGCCTTCGCCAAAAACACACGGGCAAACATTGGACAGGAGGAAACTATTAAATTAGAGTTTCCAGCTTAAAGTTACCGGTAACGATGGGGCTTCTTCACTCCTCCCGTGGACGGTGCGCTCTTCCTGGCTGCCTTGGTAGCGAGCTGCTTCCTCGGCGCCTTTCCTCCAGTGGATTTACGAGCAGTCTGCTTGGTACGTGCCATCTCGTCGTACTTGCTAAAAATGTCACATAACCAGACGAATTAAAAATTGAGACGCAAATACTTTCGTCCAACTACATAGCAGTACCAAAGCGCAAGGGCTCAGCAAGCTAAGGCGCTAGCGCCGCCTAGCACACAGGCCAATATGGTTCCCCTCCCCCTCCCCCTGGGAGGCGTGGTGTTCCGGTAACGTTACGCGCTACCGCCATAATCAACTCTACAGCAAATAAGGCCGTAATCACAAAAACACAATAAACATGCTGGTCGTTGGTTACGTGTCAGTTAAGAAGAACGTGTGTGTGTTTTTAGCACTTGGCGCCATGGTTAATTAACGTTACAACGACCGAGACCGCCGCCATTAGCGGAGTCAAAAAAAACACTCGGTCCCCGAAACGTTAACGGCTCAGCCAGCGAGCCTTCTCGACCTCGCCATTTTATCAGCTTCTCATTTCACCCTCAGTCGACATTGCCTCGAGCCAGCTCGGGCACCATTAGCTTGCACATAATTAGCATATCATTACTCCTTTGTATGATAGCTCAATGTAACTTGTTTAGTCTACAGATCTAACGTGTTCACCGGGTTTAGTTTAATTTCAAGGTGCTAAAGATTACGTTTAGTTCGAAACGTCTACTGAAAGATACTCCATTGTTCAGTTTTTAGCTAAAGCTAACGTTAGCATGCCGCCATGTTAGCCCGTTAGCCAAACAATAACCGTAAACACAACTCAATCCGCAAAACATAACATCACATTATCGACACCGACTTCGCGTAACGTTACAATAAGGACACGGTAACATATATGATAATTACCTTTAGGTCGATGTGAGACAATAGCCGTGATGTGTAATCGGTAGCTGAAAACGATATGTGACGGAAGCGACGCGAAGCCGAATATAAATACTTTGCCGTGACGTCATGGTTGTAAAACGGCGCACGTTCATTGGTTCACATTCCACATATTACCATAAAGGAAATGATAAATCACAGTTTGGTCCAATCGATTAAAACTAAATCCAGTTTTCAATATTAAAGACACAATAATATTATTGTTTTTTTCTCTCACACATTGTAAATACACGACTCCGTACCAGTTAGTGGCGGTAACGTTTGCCCACCGCCAAAAAAACTAAAAGGAGAGAGAGGGCCTACTGAAAGAGGAAGAAAAACACACACAAGTGGACATTTATATTTCCACAGGATTATGATTTCCACAACCCATGTGTATTGTATTAAATGTCACGGTGACTGATCTCATCTCGTGTGTGTCTTCAAGATCTCCTTAAACATTAGTTAAGTTGAATCCTGTGTGTGTGCACCCATGACTCCATGCCCCACAGTTCCGTGTTGTCTCCTTCGCTACTACTTCCGGCTGCCTTGCGCAAGCTCACATCGTTGCAGAATGCGGATTTAGAAGCTAGCAAGAATAGCTAGCCACTAAGCTAAAAACAAGGTTCTCGTTGTGAGGCTTCAAACGGGTAAAAATGTCCAAAACACACGCACAGCCCCCGTCATCTTCGGCGGCGACGACGACCGGGGGACCCTCTTCGTCCTCTTCGTCTTCGCCCGCTGGGGGCTCGACATCTCCCGCAACCGTGTTGAACGTGCAGCCCGAGAAACCTCAACATTACACGTACGTAGCTAGCTTAGCTGGATTAGCTTGCCAAATGTACACAACCTCACGTGTAGCTGCAGACGCCAAAAGCCCACAGCTAAATTGTGTTTGTGTGTGTGTGTGTGTGTGTGTGTGTGTGAGTGAGTGGGTAATGGACTTCATATTATTTGACGTGGCTGAACCAAGCCTATCGAGCGATAGTGTGCTTATTAACTGCAGTAGGTCTCGAGAAAAGAGGCCTAACCTGAACCTGAGAGTAGCCGCTTCTTACGAAGCTGTGTGCCAACAGCATCCATTTAGGTTTGTGAATGTGCATAAACTTCATGCGCGTTTAGTGTCATTGCATGTGAGCTTTCCAGAGGAAAACACGTTTGTCACAGTAGCAGAGACATAAGATGAAGAAGAATAAGGGTAAGACAGATAGGATCTCTGAATGTCATCACTCTGTAGAATAGAGTGCTACTACTTGTTCAAGAAGCTTTAAAAGGTGGTAACACTTTCTAGAATTATGATTATTGTTGCTCTCCTCTCCCCCCAGATATCTGAAGGAGTTCCGAACTGAGCAGTGCCCCCTGTTCGTACAGCACAAATGTACACAACACAGACCCTTTTCCTGTTTCCACTGGCACTTCCTGAACCAGCGGCGGCGCAGACCCATACGCAGGCGGGACGGCACCTTCAACTACAGCCCAGATGTGTACTGCACTAAATATGACGAGGGGACGGGCACCTGCCCTGATGGAGATGAGTGAGTGTGCGACGTGTTCGGGTCTTTAGTTAGAAGCCTCATCTCACAAGGTCTTTTGTGGGTTCACCAGACTGGGTGTGAAATTGCATGTCAAAGGACCGTTTTGGGGGGACGGGGGTGGGGGAAGTGGTGACTGAGGGATACACCCTGTCCTCAATTAACCTTCAAGTTGGAGGACAATCTTCACCGTGAGCATTTACCTTCTGAACAAAGCCATTGTCCCACTGGGTGATTCTTTGAGACTGAAATGTGCCGGGCCGTTCTGATCCGCTCGACAGACAACGGGAATGTAAATACAGCGTGGAGGGAACTGGGATGTCTTCAATATGTGCTAACAAACCACCTGATGGAGAGCGTAGAAACAATTCCTCTTTACCATGTCACAGAGATGAGAATTTTACCCTTAGACTTTAATGAAGGAAAAGTTATGTTTAAAAAATAATCAGATTCTGGCTAGAAGCATACTTTATTTTGTGTTTGTGTCCTGTAAATGATTTGCCTCAAAAGAACTGTGCCTTTGTTTGTGTCCCAGATGCCCATTTCTACACCGGACAGCCGGTGACACAGAGCGACGCTACCACCTCCGCTACTACAAGACGGGGTCGTGTATTCACGAAACGGACGCAAAAGGCCACTGTAGCAAAAACGGCTCCCACTGTGCCTTCGCCCACGGCTCACACGACCTGCGCAGCCCTGTTTATGACATCAGGTGCCACATTTACTCCATTCTGCTGCGTAACCAATCAACCTTTGACCTCCCATAAGTTTCTGTGTGTGTGTGTTTGGTGGCGTAGTTGTTTACGGAGTGTCTTCACGCTGCACATTTTCACAGAGAAGTGCAGGTCATGGAGTCTCAGGGAGGCTCGGGCCCCACGGAGGGAGGTGGAGGAGACGGCCAGTCGGGACAGGCAGCCAGCACAGCCCTCATCGAGAAGATCCTGAGTGAGGAGCCGCGCTGGCAGGGTAAATCTGTGTTGCAGCCCTGTTTACATCAATGCAAAGTGGCGTGTTGGTACCGGTTCACATGAAATATGATCCGGGGAGGCTTATCCAATGATTAAATAACTGCACAGATATCTGATACTCCTGTGAACAGCGAAACTATGGCATTCGTGTTACAAATGAATTTACCAGGAATGCGAAAGTCACTTATGACCTGGTGACTCTTGACGATCTGCTCATCTCTTTGTCTCCTTCTGCGTTTCTTGTGTTTCAACTCCTCAGATAACAACTACGTGCTGTCCCACTACAAGACCGAACTCTGTAAGAAGCCCCCCCGCCTGTGCCGCCAGGGCTACGCCTGTCCGTACTACCACAACAGCAAAGACAGGAGGCGCAGCCCGCACAAGCACAAATACAGGTGCTCCCTTAGAACATCGTGGTGGTGGTGGTGTTGTTTTTGCCCAAATGTGAATGGGTTTAACCAAAAAACGATGTGTTGTTTGGCCCTGCCCGCTGCAGAGCGCTGCCATGTCCAGCTGTGAAACAGAGTGAGGAGTGGGGCGATCCCAGTAAATGTGAGGGAGCAGAGGGATGCCAGTATTGCCACACAAGAACAGAACAGCAATTCCATCCAGAGGTTTGTCTCGAGATTTTACTCAAATTTAGCCCCAGAAGTTGCGGGGATGTGTCTGGACGTGTGTTGACTTGTCACCGTTTGTCCCAGATCTATAAATCCACCAAGTGTAATGACATGCAGCAGTGCGGCAGCTGTCCCAGAGGGCCCTTCTGTGCCTTTGCTCACATTGAAAGTAAGTCCTCTAAATGCGTTTCTAAGCACCTTTCAAGTCTGATGATTCATTTCTTTAATGAATCATCTCTCCACCCCAGGGCCCTTCAATCCAGAGGAGCCGCCATTCCCCACTCCAAGCTCCCCTCCACCCCCCAGGCCTCCAGACCCTCTTCCTGCCCAGGAAGCGTGTTCAAGCCCCATCAGACACAACATGGGGCACGGTTCAGGTTCCATCTCGGACCCCTTCTCCCCGCCTGCGGGGTCATTCGTGGCGGAGCACGGCCTGCTGGGTAGTGTTCTGTCTCTGTGCGAGGAAATGAGTGAAAGAGCGGAGCCTCTGTCTCCTTGGGCCGGGGAAGGAGGGTACGGCCGGGCACCAGGGTTTGAGAGGGAGGATCAGGTGAGAAAGACAGACGGAGAAATGAGATCATGTTAAATGACACGGAAAGAAAAGTGCATCCCTTGAATGATGTCAAATTCATTCCTTCTATTGCTTGTGGTTTCAGGCGAAGCAAAGAAGTTTTGCTCTCGAGCAGCGCAACAGGGAATTTGCAACAGTACAAAGTAAACAGGTAAAAGACAATCTTAAACTTTTGTAAAAAAAAAAAAAGGTCTGCATACTCTCAGCTTGATGATACTTCTCTTGTTAATAATAATCTTGCTGCAAGGACGCATGAACAGAACTTAACACTCATTACTCTGAAAATCCACGTGGAATATTTGTCCCCCCTCAGGACCTGTTAGTGTTTCTACCCGTGGGAAGCCCCTTGAGTCTGTCCTCCAGCATCCCTTCCAGTCTGGCCGCCACCCCGCCCAGCCCCGCCCCCCTCGGACCCCCGGGATCTAGCATCTCCTCGGGCATGAACGCCAACGCCTTGCCCTTTTACCCCACCAGTGAGACCGTGGAGTCAGTTGTTGGTAGGTGAAGATGGACAGAAACAGTTGTGACAATGCAAATCTAAAATAACCGAAAGTCTGACGTGTGTGTGTGTGTGTGTGTGTGTGTGTGTGTGTGTGTGTGTGTGTGTGTGTGTGTGTGTGTGTGTGTGTGTGTGTGTGTGTGTGTGTGTGTGTGTGTGTGTGTGTGTGTGTGTGTGTGTGTGTGTGTGTGTGTAATAGAGTCAGCCCTGGACGATCTGGACCTGAATGATTTTGGCGTGTCGGTGTTGGAGAGGAGCTTGGAGGGCAGCTCTGCTCTGCCCGGTGTGGGAGTTATGCTGGGTATTTAAAGGACGCGAAAATGAAAATATGAACGCAACATTTCAGTGTCCTCCTCGACATCAACATCATCTGTAATCATTTGTCTCCATTTTCAGGAGGAAGCCAGTTCCAGAGTTCTGCCCCGGTCAACATCCCCGGCTCCTTCAGCAGCTCTGCTCCTTTTAGCTCCCCGTCTCCATCTCCACCAATCAGGCCTCACACTTCACCGTTCTTTTCTAGTCACCTGTCGCAACCCGGCCAATCAGAAAACACCTTCTTGGGACCATCTCACAGCTCTTTAGGTTGGCGAAATTTGATTGATCACATAAGAGTGGTGTAGCAGATAGCATGATTTTGCTTATCTGGGTTCTTTTCTTTGCAGGTCTGAATGGTATGAGCACTAATATCTGGGAGCACTTTCCATCGGGCCAGGGTTCCCCTGGTACACCCCCCACCCTCCTGCCCTCTGTCCCTGGCGCAGAGACCTCCAGGCTCAAGCAGGAGCTGGAGGAAGCTCACAGGGCCCTGAAGCAGTGGGGCCACAGCTGGAGACACACAGCTCAGGTAGGTAGGTAGGGGGCTATGTGTGCACACCTGACTGCGACAGTGCAGTTAAGCGTTAGACCCCGCGGGTCGCGATGACCGGTACAACTGATTTACAGTTTTGAAGTATTCCGGTTAACGCTCCTTCTCTTGCAGTCGTGGGCCGCGCTGAAAGCCGACGCCGAGGAGTCGCGAGCGCACGCGGCGCGGCTAACCGCTGAGGCGGAGCGAGCCCGGCAGGCCGAGGAGGAGGTGCAGAGACAGGCGTCTCTCCTGCAGGAGGCGCTGGAGAGCTTACGGAGCGGAGACAACCCCCATCTAGCGCTGCATCAACTCCAGCTGCTCCACCGGCTGCCTTTGGACTCGGTCCTCAGTTTGCAGGCTCAGCTGTGCAGCTGCTTACACGCTGTGGAGCAGGTAATATGTAATGTAATGTAATATTACAGACGCACACCTGAGCAGGTCGGCCTCAACGTGTTGCATTCAGTAACCCATTGTTTCCTCTTGTTCACGGTGGCTCTGTAGCTAATTGGTGCTTACTAGCATTATTAAATGAGTGATACACTACAACTACTAAATATACCATGATCACCCGCAATATGTTTTATTATTTTTATTATATATATATATATATATATATATATGTGTATGTGGGGGTATGGGGCGACTGTGACTCAGTGGTTAGCAGGTCCGACTTTCAATCAGAAGGTCGGTGGTTCAAACCCCGGCTCAGCCAGTCCATGTTGTTGTGTCCTTGAGCAAGACACTTAACCCTCATTGCTCACCGTTGCTGTGTCTACGGTTTACTGTATATCATGTAAGTCTCTTTGGATAAAAGCGTCAGCTAAATGAAATGTAATGTAATATCATCTATCTAGCAATAATGTATTTTTTTTACAGCGAAGTGTCCAAGCTACTTCCAGAGCACCCATGTGTTGCATTCAAGTTGCTGCCTCTGAATCCTCTTCAGCTCAGCCTAGCTGGCAGAACTTCTTATTGCCACACTAGACCCCAAATTCCATATTCTTTTTTTTTTTGTAGCTATATTCGTTGGTCGTCAGTAACTAGATTTGTAGTTTGACTTTGCATTGTGCGGGGGCCTCTGAATCGCCCAACGTTCTCCAGGCCCAGAGGTCTAAATGTGTTGCTCTGCTTTTTTCCAAGGTGGTGTACAGGAAACAGAGACAGTGCTGTGTGACGTGTGGCGAGCCAGGCTCCGCCCCCCTGCCCTGCGGCCATGGGCTGCAGTGTGAGAGCTGCTCCGCCTCCACAGACTGCCCGCTCTGCCCCGAACAGACCCTGGAGCAGCAGCTCTCCTGACCCCCACTTGGACCCCCACAGATTCCCAACCAGTCGGTCCTGATTCCACGTACACCAGCCTTGGATCTCAACCGCCATTCAAAATCATGTCGAGGTCATTTTATATTGTGGTGACGACACAGGCGCTGATTTGGTATTTTGTATTTTTAAGATGACGTTTACTGATGAATGACCGGCACAGGTCGCCAAGTGAAAGCTCTTAATGTGGAATTTAGAATTAATAATCTTTCTAGTGGTTACCCGCGGAACACCAGAACTTTTTTACTAATGCTCTTGACCAGCAACACTGTTCTTTACCCCTGTTCTGGATTTGTGAAAATAACTTCAAGATCTGCTGTTATTTCTCCTCACACCCTACCTATAAATAATCTACAGACATTGTTCTGAATCATATTTTGATACGTTTGAAAGTATAAGCTCACGCTAAAGGATATTTCCAGAGTGTTATTGATTTTCTGGAGTTTAAAGATGTTTGCTGTCACCTCGTTACAACAATGGCATTTGGTTTTTGGCACTCTAAACTCTAAAATATTTGATATAACATTTTTCTTTTTTCTGAAATCATGACAGTTACTCGTGATAATTCATTGTCCTCATTAACCGCAGTCCTCAGAAAACATGGTCCTCATAAATCACAATAATCATAATCCAGAGTTTGGAGCAATACACATTACAAGCTATGTTGTACTCGAGTAAGCACCCATGCATGAGATGCTTATTCTTTGTGATACGCATGAATGGAGAACTGCAGTGGTTTTAATCGGTGGCCAGGCTGCTGTGTGTTTACTTCCTGTTTATGGCACCATGAGCAACTGTGTTATGATTTCTGAAAAAAGGCAAATTTAGTTGTGTGGCAGCAAAGATCTCAAAATGTTCTAGATGGATGGATGACGCCGGATTAGCAGTCAGCAGGGTTATGAGCGGTTTTCACAAAATGAAGAAGTCAGACTGAAAGTGCAACATCATCCAGACAATTATCTTCTGTTGCTACAGCCAAAAGGGGGGCCGCCATACCAGTCTGCTGGAAACGCTCCTCTAGGTTATAATCATAATTTCTTGTTTAATTTCATTTTATTTCTAGAAAAACAAATCGAACATGGTCAATTACTGTTGAATGACAGAAAATATTTAAAAATGTAGTAATGTTTGTTTCAATTTACAACAGATGGCCTCTTTTAAAACTCTCAGGTTTTCTCTAATATTTCTCTAATAACTATAAGAGGAAAGCATGTTAACACAATCAAAGCAAATGTATTCAGTAAACTTGTGTAGTCTTTGAAATTTTTTTTAAATTGTACTTAAAAGCTTTTTATGTCAACTCAGACATTCAAACCTTTGTTAAAACCCAGCCCATGTTCTGTTAAAAATCAATGTCTCATTTATTTTTACATTTGTAGTATTCTTTGACATTTCTCACTGTGTCAAATTAAGTCTATATATATATATATATATATATATATATATATATATATATACACTTATCTCTTGCACTGATTAGATCAAGCATCAGGAAGCAGAACGATGTGTGCGGCGCATGAGGTTTAAATGAGGTTTAAATGTAGGTGTGAAAGTTGATGATCACTGTGATGGTCTTTGGTAAACCCATGCTCAGCATCCGTCCACACACACACACACACACACACACCACACAACTCATCCGACACCAGTGTTTCTTTCTGAGTGGATATTTCTTTGTTTTTGGTACAGATCATTAAAAAATAAATTGTATATTTTTGGAAGGAAGGAGTGTCCGTGTGTTCGTTAGGGTTGGAGCCCCTCCTGGGACTGTTTCTCCCTCTGCCTTCGCTTCTTCACGTAGGCCTGAGCCTCTCGCTCTCCTCTCCTGGACTCCAGTAACGTCAGAATGCTGTCCTCTGGGAAACGAGAAACAGCTTCAAGATTAGGTTTTTTTACCACAGCAATTATCTCACATCTGGGGTCAAATAGGGTCAAAAGCAGAGTTAAATAAGTTCCTGGCAGGATGTTTTTTTACCAGGGCCCCTTTGGTTAATAGGTTGATCAAATGAAAACCTGCTACAGTGGTCTAAACCCACTGTCGGATCATACCATTAGGTTTAGGGTGCATGAGAGGCAGTCGGATCTGAGCAGGAACAGCGTCTGGCTGTGAGCTGAGTTCATCTCCTTTGCGTTCCCCGGCGACTCCTGGTATGGCCTTGAGGGCCAGGAAGGCCTCGCCTTCAAAGTCATCTGTCATCAAGGTGTCGTGGTCCAGAACCGTCACCACCAAGCAAGCCCCCGGAGCCTGGCACTGACCCAGGGACACCAGACTGATATGGAGGAATCAGAGATCAGAGGATGGGGGGATGAGGGAGGTAAAAAACAACATCTGTATGGATACACGTTCACAGAGGCTGACGGCTTACAATTCGAAGGCCTCCTCAAAAAGCGGATTGAGATCGCAGTTCTTGATGCGCGTGCAGCGAGGCTCCACCTCGGGGAAAGTGTGGCTCGGCTCCAGACACAGCTGCACAAACGGATCGCTGAGACCTGGCAGAAGCAGCAAGAGCGTTAGGCCTCCACGGGAGAGGATGCCCAGCAGTGCACGTTGCCCTGAACGGGTCTGCGTGGTCTCACCGTTGGAGTCCATTGGTAGGAGGTTGACCGCGTTCAACACCTCAACTCTGAGCCTTTGGTCTGATCTGCTGTAGGACGCCAGGAGGGTGACGGCACCGTACTTCTCCGAGCTGTTCACGTTCTGTCTCGCACACGGGGGGAAACGGAGAGAGCGGGTGAACAACCATCACGGGGTTTTACTGCAGCTGGAGAAGAGGCTCGGATCTCACCTGCTCCCATATCTTCCTCTCGAGGAACTTCTCCACCAGCTGCCAGCTGCTCAGAGAGTTGTGAGTCAGGTGGGCTTTGAGAGCCTGGACACATGAAGAAATGTGGGGAAAATAGCACAATATCACACAGTTTTCAATGAACACCAAAAACATAGGGCTGATTGTTAGTTCCTCACCTGGTACTCATCAGAGTGGAGCGTGTTCGACGGCAGCCCGTTTCCCTCAGCGAGGAAGCACTGCTCCAGGCACTGGAATACACAACCCGGAAATAAAATGTACCACGAGGCTATTGCAACATGTTGTCTTTGCACAGATTCAAGAAATAAGAGATGTGAAATGTAAATCTGTGAGCTTCAGACAAGCCGACCTGCAGCGTATACAGCAGTCTCTGGCAGAACACCATGAGCCCTCCTTGCTGTGGATGCTGGGTAGCCACCTGGTAGAGGATCTTCACAGAGTTATTCCACAGAGGAGTCAGAAGACTGCAGAGGAGAGGTACAATACAAATAAAAATGAACACAATTTCACGAGGCGGTGCCGAGGGAGAAACTGGATTGAATCAACATGGTTGAAGACAGGTGTGGCCTGTGCACCTGTTGAAGTTCTCTTGGACCAGGTTCTCGTTCATGTAGTGCAGCTCCTGCTCCAGGTAGCGCATCAGAGGGTCTGCGGCCTAAGAAAGAGAAGAGGCATCAGGCATCCATCAAAGGGCCTCTATTTGTGTTGCACTGGCAGTGATGGGCGCCTACATCCTCTGTGGACTTGGAGGGGATCCTCCGCCTGGTGGACATGTTCCGGACATGGGTCTCGATGTCTGTGTTTAACTGGAAAGAGGAAGACAAGAAGGCAGACCACAGAGGTCATGTTTAGGAGGGTTCTCTCTACTCTATGTCAACATTGTGTTTGTTTTGTGATCGAAGGCCACGAGGTCAGTGTCGTACCTTTTTCCCGAGCGTGTCTAAAGCGGAGCGGATCTCTCGGCTGAGGACGCCTTGGGCCTGCTGCAGCTGTGAGGGCAGAGTGTTGTGGAACTGGCCCTCCCCGATCACGGTCTGGGTCCGATCCCGAAGCCCTGCCCAGTTCAGCTGTGTAGGAAGCCGGCTCAGCACCGACCTCAGGTGCTCCAGGTCATTCACCACCACGCACAACTGGCAGAGGGGGGGAGGATTAGAGATGTGTATCATGTATACCATGCAACACGTTTCTTTTTCTCTTCTTTTCATGCTGGCCGGCCCTTCTTACCATGTTGATGGCCCTGCCGTGGTCGGAGTTCTCGGACAGCACCCTGACCCTCTCCTTCAGGGTGTGACAGTAGTTCACCACAATCTTGCACACATCCTGGAAACACACAGAAAACAAAGATTCCCACGCTCGGGTAATCGGACCGGAATAGCAGGTGATTAGTTGATGCTGCGTGCTGTACCTCGGTGAGCTTGACCATGAGCATGAAGGCCTCCTCGGGGTCCGGCCAGGACAGCTGCTCCCACAGCTGGCAGATGGGTTGGATGCATGCCACCAGGTCCACTGCCGAGGAGCTGTGTTTGATGGGCACCGCGCCAGACTGCAGGGGCTGGAGCTGAGAGGGGAGTTTGAAACACATCATGTGGATATTGCCTGTGGATTAAATCAACTACGGGGGTCATTTAGTTATCTCAGGCCTCTTTGTAGCTGTTTTGTGTTTCTTTGAGGTCATTCTTTGTCTCCCTGTAGTCATTTTGAGTCTCTTTGTCTTTGTTTTCTGTCTACCTGTGGCCATTTTGTGTAACAAATAAACTATATGTTCATCATAACAGGAAGGCATCACAATCCCTGGTTACCTGGTCCACCTGCACAGCCCTCGCCACCCTGTCCTGAGTTGTGCTGAACGCCTGGTTCAGCCAGTAAGGCAGAGCCTCCCTGAAGCCCTCTTGAAAGTTTGTCAACTCAAGCGATCCCCTGAAACAACAGTGAGAACAGCAGACATGTTGATGGGATGCTGACCACATCGGTCACAGCTGTCAGGAAAGAAAAGGGTAGGGAATAAGTGCTCTGGATTAGAGTATGATGGCTGACCTCTTCTGTAAGAAGGCCTTGTCTTTGTGGATGGCCTGCAGGCTCAGGTACACAGGGAACAGGCTGTTGGCGAGAGCCTGCTCCATCTGACCCTCGATCAGTGATAAGGTTTCCCTCACTTCTGCTGCGAGCTGTGGAGGAGAGAAAAGGAGGCGAGCGGATGAGACAAGACCAAAGGACTGAAGAGGAGTTTGTCAAGAAGAGGACGTACCAGGGAGTCAAAGCGCTTGTAGACGACAGTGAACACGTCCACCTGCACGGCACTGCAGTGATGAGGGAAAAGCACATTCATGACAACATTCAAAATATACCTCTGTTGGCTTGTTTTGTTTTTTTGGAAGAAGATTTAAAAAAATACTATTAAACTAAACAGGATTTAACAGGACTTTTTTATTATTATTATTTTGACTTTATCCATACGGCCACTCAAAGCCCTCTTTGACAGTTTGACACATAGGAAAAGTACAGGTTAACTAATAAGATTAACGATGGCCTCGTTCCATTTGGGTTCTCCAGTGAGTCGCTCTGGGCCGGCATACACAAAGCGAGGCCCCTGGAACTGGCTGACCTGAATGGAACGCAGCCATGACCGATGTGTATTAGTCACAACGAGCCAAAAGATGTCCATCTAATGATGGAGAAACGTCAACGCCCCCCTCACCTGACAAACACCCGATTCCAGGCGACCTTGTTGTGTTTTACGTCTTCCTGCACCTCCCCAATCAACCTGGAGAGGGCGCTTACGATCTCTGGCAGGTCCTGTGGGTCCCCATGGTGCAAAAACAAAGGGGACTTTAGTGCCATGAAATAAAAGGGAGAGACCCCATGGCCCTCCATGATGTGTCCTCACCTTAGTCATCGGCTGATGCAAACCCTTTTTGATGGTGAACCACTCCTGTGTACCTGTCTGATATAGAAGTCATATTATTACAAGACTTCTGATGCCCACACGGATGGTAATGGTCTCGTTAGTGTTATTACTGACCTGTATGGCATCGCTAACCTCGTTGTGTAACTCAAACTGAGCCGGGTTCAGTTTCTGAAACGCCTGAGTCTTGCAGATCTGGACCAAGATTCTGAGACCAAAAGCACATCCCTGCATTGCTGAATCTGCGTTTAATCACGACCGCCATGTCGGCTCTGACAACTTGAACCTAAGCCACGTGTACCTGAGCAGTGTGTGGAGTTTGGGAGTGGCGCTGGGAGTCGGGGGGAAGATGTCTCTGTATTTGGCCACCAGACACAGTCCGTACTGCAGGAAGCCGTGAAGAGAGTCCCCGAGTTCCTGTTTCTGGTAACAGAGACACCTTCATCAAACCGTGAGCTTCGATATCACTGCTGCTTTCTGTTGTGTTTTTTAACGTTTTAGTAAAAGGAACAAGGAAAGTGTGTACAATTCAAAATGTATATTGTATAGAAGTATTAGCAGCATTACATGCTCAGGAATTCTAATTAAAAGTTCTCTTCATGTCCGCCACATCGCTATTGAGCAATTATTAGTGAAGCAGTGACATGTACGCTTCATTGTAATGTTACTGAGGGTCAAGGTCATATTTGAATTCATCTGAGTCATGTAAAATGTAACAAGTATCCTATTTTAATCTGCAGAGAGCTCAGTAATTATAGATGTCATATATATATATATATATATATATAAATGAGTACAATATCTGCCCCTTAACTGTAAAGAGCGTAAAATGGAGCCGCTGCTCTCCAGGACCGGATCAAACTACTTGAGTTCTTGAGCTCTGCTACTCGCCCCTCCGATGGGGAAGTGGGGCTCATACCTGCTGGTACGGCAGCTCCTGCTGGTGCCAGTGGTACTCTACACTGGTCAGCTGCTGGAACAGCACAGACGAGTCCACCTCCAGGCTCTGGTACAGCTTGCTGTAAGCCACCCACTTCCTGTCGAGGCGCACACATCCACAAACGTACTGAGAAGTGCCACAGAAAGACAACACGGCATGCACAGGACTTAGAAGCTATATATATTTATATATTTATTTATACTGTGTTCTCCTGTTGTGCTTTACATCAAGCCGAGCTCCCCAAATGTGTGAAAACAACTCAAGCTTAAAGCTGCAGTTCGTAACTTTAGTGACAGTAATGTTTTGTCATATCTGCTCAAACCTGCTCTATATCCTGCCAGAAGAACTCGAGACAGATAATCTGTGAAAAGATCACGTTTCTGTTTCCTTTCAGTGCTCTCAATGATAATTTGCAAGATTCCACAGCGGCCAAAGAAAAACAGCCAATCAGAAGGGAGGGAGGCTCTAACGCTGGTCAAACCGCCAAACACGGTGACCCTCGGCTCTGATTGGCTGTTTTTCTCCGGGAGCGGTGGAATCTTGATAATGCATTAGGAGCATTTTGGAGGAGCATTAGTAGCTTTAATTCTTTGGATTTGTTCGTTTGCATCGATGATGTGTATGGTGAGACTCATTTGGACAGCAGGGCTTTGTAAACATGTTAAATATGTTATATCACCTCATGCAATACCACATAAAGCTGAACAATTATAATATTGGACAGTGAAAAGCAATATAAAGCCTGTTTTCATTGCATTTGATATGTTTTCAATTCCTCCCGGTGTGTGTCTGGCTCACAACCTGGTATATGATCCGGTCCAAAAACTGGTGTAGTCTCACATAGTCTGTTACAAATGTGCGAGCTGTAAAGGTGTAGCTTACGCCAGGTCCTGGAGAAAAGGTGAGAGGTCATTCTGCGTGGCGTAGAGCTCCAGCAGCGTCTGGGCCTCGCCACACAGGGCCCCTTTCCACGGAGCCGAGCTCTGGAAGAGTTGGTTGAGAAGAGAGAACGGAAAGTGAGCGATTCGAATCAGATTCTGGAAAGAAATAAAGCTCGTGCTCGTCCTTTACCTGTTGCTTGGAGATGTAGGCCTGAACAAACTGCTGCAGAATCCCACAGTAGTTGATGTAAGCGCTGCGACCGGCACTCAGCGTCCCGTCTCTCTGTCAGACACAAACACACAAAACCACTTTCAGCCAGACTGGATGTGTCACCTGAACAGCTGACAGGAGGAGACTGGACAAACTGGTAAAGAAGGCCAGCAGCGTGCTGGGGTGTCCTCTGGATACTGTGGAGGTGGTGGGAGACAGGAGGATGATGGCCAAGCTCTCATCCCTGATGAACCACGCCTCCCACCCCATGCAGGACACCCTGGCAGCTCTGCACAGCTCCTTCAGCCACCGGCTGATTCACCCCCGGTGTGTGAAGGAGAGGTACCGCAAGTCCTTCCTCCCTGCTGCTGTCAGGCTGCACAACAAGCTGACCTCCCAGTAGCCCACAAACATTCTGGACTATCAATACTTGAACACTTTATCACTCTGGTCACTTTAACTCATTCTGGTGCAATATTTTGTAATATTTTTGTAATTTGTATATTCAATATTCTACTGTACATTCAATTTATTCTTTACTGTTTTATTTTATTATGTTTATTACTGTTTATTACTGTTTATTTATATTACTTGTTTTTTTATCTTTACGTACTGAGCAATGCTGCTGTAATCCTGTAATTTCCCCACTGCGGGACTAATAAAGGATTATCTTATCTTATCTTATCTTATCTTAACTCTGGTGTCATTAACCTCACTGGAGGCCATGCTTTCCAGTTCCTCCTCCAGCTGGCCTCAGTTCACCGTGAAAGACCAGCATGACATTTCATTGGTTTCACCTTAACGTTTGAGTGTGTATGTTATACACACATGCATAAAAGCAACACAGCGTCACGGGACAGTAATGCACTTTTATTTTTACCGCTTTATGGATGAACTTGAGGTTCAGGTGGCACTGGCCCCGGTCGGGATACGTCTCGGTTCTGGGCTCCAGATTGTACCAGTTGTCTTCGGTACAGTGAAGGTCCTAAAGGAGACGGTGCAAGTTGTAAGGTTGTACGCGTTTGCCTGGGAAGAACGTGAAGAATAAAAAAGCAAATGTACAAATGTGAACGTTTACTACCTTTAGTTTTATGACCACCTTTCCCAAAAAGTCATCTGTGCCTTTCTCCTTTTTGGCCTCCTTGATCATCCTGAACAGGCACAAGTGTAAAAGTTCACCTGCTTTGCTTGCTCACCTGTCTGAGTCACAGAGTTAGTGCAGTCATACCTTTTCAAACTGCTGAAGTTGGTTTTGATCTCCTCAAGTTTCTGAGTGAGTGAAACCTCTTCGTCCTTATCCCTGAAACGGAGAGAGCACCGTGATTACGAGGCCACACACACACACACACACACACACACACACACACACACACACACACACACACACACACACACACACACACACACACACACACACACACCTCCAGTTGTTCGGCCTCTTTTTGTTGTTGTTTTCTGTCTCTTTGTATTCTCTAAGTCCATGTGTGGTCATTTTTTATGTCGTAGTTATTATTTTGTGGCACATTCTAATTGTTTTGGTAATGTTTTTGTTATTTTCTGGCTGTAGAGGTTTTGCCCATGTTTGCTCTCTCAGCTCTGGATGTTTTCCTCACCACATCTCAAGATGGAAACTGGCACCGGCGATGTCTTCGAACTCTCTAAAACCAAAAAGAAAAACACGATGAGAAAATCGAACTTCACCCCGGTTCACCGGGCATACAGCAAATACACACATTTAGACTCACAGTATGAAGGTTTGGTTCCAAATGGGGTTCAGAGTCTGCTTCTTTATGTCTGACTGGTAGATTTTGTCATTGGATACGGCCTCCTTTACAATAGATTTAGAGGGTTTGGCTCTGGACCGGCGGGTTCGACTCTCCTCCTCGTCCTCCATTATGGTCAGCAGGCAGTAAGGGTCACTGAAACCTGTTCAACACACAAAAGAATCATCAGTAGACTGAAGTCAGAGTGCGGCAGCTTGCACCGTGACAGCATTTTATCATTTTGAGAGCAAGAGACTGCTCCCCATATAGCACACAGAAGATATACATCTGGATAGAGTCATTCTATTAATGTACGGGAATATCTCAAGCTAACGTTGTGTCGATCCACTGAGTAGAATTTCACGTAATTGGGGCTGAGTGACAACTTTGGAGCGCCGGTGTCGCTCGTCAGTGTACCGCCAAAGTAATTAGGAGTCATCCTCACCACTGATGTCTTTCCCCAGGATTTCCTTGGCTTCCTTCACAGTGGCCATGAGGCAGTATACTGGAGGCTGTAAGGGTCAGATAGTTATTTAGACCGGTTGGCCACTGATTGAGGCCTCAAACATGCAGATGACAAGGTGTTGTACAGTGAAGATGCCCCTATGGATGATAGGGGTCGTTGGAGGCGCAGGAACAAACACGCTGACCTCCTTTTCTCACCTCCGTGCTCTGCACTCTCTCCGTCAGGCTGCTGTGCTCTGCCTCCGTCATAGTGAAAGCCTGGTAGATGGGACAGATGGAGACAATCTGTGTAAACAGTCATACAAACAACACAGCAGCGGTGTTATGTGCAAGGTGTGAAGCCGAAGTGTTAACCTCCTGGATGTACTGGTGGAGCTGGTTATCCGTGAAGACCTCGGTGTATGACGGTTTACCCATCTTATGAGCGATGGTGTACAGCAGCTCTCGGTACAGGGGCTTCAGCTTGAAACAAATAAACAGAGTGAGAGCTCGGTTCAGGAAATAAAAAACAAGTACAGCACACGAGTACGGTGATACCTCCTGCTCCTTGTGTCTCCGTGCCTTCTCTTCTGGGTTTTCATCTTCTTTGAGATCCTAACGGATAAGAACAGAACCTTTTCTACACCATTCTGACAATTTCAAGATATTCTCAGGTTTCATTTGAAGCATTTGAAGGTCACGCTGTGCCGCCTACCCTCCTTTCTTTCATTTTCCTCGTCAACCCCAGTTTACGCACATGGCCAGGCGACAACTGACAAGAGAAATACAGAAAAAACTCAAAGTCAGCCGGGACAAACCACTGAGGACCAAACCAATCACTACGAATCATGACTGTGGACTACTTTCCAAACCACACTGTAGTTTGAATGCATTTCACATTTTTTATGAAAGGCCAGTGGTTTCCATTTATTTCCATTCAAAATTCTTGTTCATAGACTATATTTTTGAGTTAGGTAACTTATTATATTCATAACGCGCTCCACCAATGAGTGTTGCAATTCTGCAAAGTTGGGGGATTTATTCATAAAAAGTATGAATTAAAATCAAAACACCAGAGGCTGAGATATCCTGACTTTTGACCCTTATACATTTGCAACAATGCAACTCATTAGTGTCTTTGTGTAGACCCTTCCCTGCAACAATGATACATCTTCTGTAAGGCAGACAAAAACACTGCTTGAAAGCAATGCTGATATGTTTTACCTGTCGGAGTTTTGCTAAGCCATGATCCTGGAAGACAGACAATAACAGATGTTTAAAACACAGGGAGTCAAAATCATGATGTCAAAGTCCATTCATGAGTGAAACAGGTAATTAAAGGTGTCCACGTTCTCATCATCAGCTCTTTATAATGCAAGAAACCTTAAAATACCTCAATTTTAAAAAGGCACCACTGGGTTTTAAATGCTGATAAGGCCTCCTCTGTAGGGGACTTCCTCTCTTGCTGATAATAAAACTTACTTGAAGCAACAATCTGCCTAATATCAAAGCAGGGAAATACACTCTCCCATCACCCATCCTACAAGTAGAAATACACCTAAACCCAACCACATTGCACACATGACAAGTTCCATAAACTATAGCAGCAAAACTACTGTATGCTCATTTAACGTCACACAAACACGGTCTACATAAAGCTCCTTCCGGGATAAAATACTTATGATCCAAGGCAGTTATGAATCATAGTCACAGCATCTTGAAATAGCCATTTGGAGAACTTGACTCAGCGTCTCTGTGTGATTTTATCTGTTGTAGCTCATCCGACAAGTTTAGAGATTTCACAACAAAGAAAAGAAAATGATCGGCTGAAAGCGTGAAAAACACAAAGCATCTTGAGGACAAAAGAAGTTCACAATCGAATATATTTGACAGCATCGTCAGCTGGCCTGCATAAACGAGGCGGTAAGCAACTGGCAGTCAGGGAGCCAAAAGTGAATCAAAAACGTGCTAAAATTCATATAAATCATTTTACATACAAGTGCACTGCAGTCCATACCTGTTCAGGTGTTTGCAGTAGATTGGCTCCTGTGCTGGTGGGCTCGCTTTGACTCGACATGATGGTGCTAATATCTGACAGCCAGACCCTATCTGCTGCTTTCTGTGTGTGTGTGTGTGTGTGTGTGTGATATGGGGAAGCTGCGTGCTCAATGTGTTTTGATGAACTATCACACAGCAGCCGGAAGCCATCACTTCCTGTAGAAGGTGGTAACGTCAATAACTGTGACTTGTGGCTTTTTCTTCATCTAGGTGCCCGAAACATTGTGTGTCTGAATGCAACATAACAAAAAGCTGATCCACAAACCTTTTTATTATTATTATTGATTCACTGTTGGTGTCATCATGGATCCCATGGTGAATCTAAGTCCACGGTGGAAGTATGCACGACACATAATGAACTGCAGCTGAATGCGGTTATGAAACAGCATGTAACACGAGACAGACACACAACCACATATATTATACTAATGTCAATACACACGTACACTAACCTTGTGATCATTTAAATAAAAATAAAAATGCATTGTGAGTGTATTGATGTAAAAGAATATACACAGAAGATATATACTGCAAATGTAAAGTGGGAATTCTAAGCTGTATAGAGCAGGGCCATAAATACATTGTTATGGGATCTTTACTTGAAAATGTTGATAAAAAGAAAATACATTTTTTTAATGTTTGGTGCCAATTAGCGATTTTCATCATTTATTGATCTGTTGATTATTTTCATTCGAGAAGCAAGAACAAGGGATTTTGTTTTGCATTCACAACCAATTAGTCAATTATCAATAGTGGCTTGTTAATTTCCATCTCAATTTACGAATTGATTAATTAACTAACATTTTCAACTCTAATTTTGAGCACCAATCAACCTATGTGCAGTGCAATGATACTAATGGTATGATGTCATCATTGACAGATGGCCTCCTTTACTTTGGCCCAATTCACGGTTGCATCACGTCCTGTGTGTGATCACATCGAAGTGAAGAGTTACCACATGGGACCCAGCAATTTGAGCAAAGTTTGACAACTTGCTCGACATTTTTTCACATACATTTACACTAAAAAGAGGTCAGTTCCATTCAGTCCCACTTTGTGGTTGGGACCGTGTGTGTGTGTGTGTGTGTGTTGGTCAGAGAGAGACAAAGAGAAGGCCTCACAGACAAAGACCTCCACTATTGTCAACCCACACCATGAAGTTGCATCTTCTTGCATCTTTCACAAGCATGCGGGTACTTTTGCAACCTGACCGCTCTCCTTTCCTCGACTCATTCCAAGAAGAGCTATTTCTTATTGTAAGAGGCACATGCCTCTGGATATTCACAATACATCATACTTACAGTAAATAGCTTTTCTGCACCGATATTATTCAAACTACAAACAGATGTGTTTAGACACACACATACAGCATTGAAACGTTTGGTAGATACAAATACGTATTCAGAGGCAATACAAGGAACCATTTTGTGTAATATTTTAACGTGTTTAAATTAAATGTAAGTTAACACAGTTTAATACAATTTGCCTCTTTGATTAATTAATTATGTTTGATGAACAGAATGTAGAGCATGTGTACATTCAACATACTGTGAGTACTTTCAGTAGTACTTGTTATGCTTAAAAGATATAAACACATCTGACTGCAGTGTTACAGCCAATAATTTCTTCTTAGTAATGTGGATTTAAAAGAATTGTATTCTTATTTACTTTATACTTATTACGTCATTTTTTAAAATTATTATTTATCCAGGATAGTCCTAAACTAGTAGCAGTAATACTAGTCTTAACAACTGCGCAAAATAAATACATACAATTGTCTGTAAAATGTTCAAAATATTTCTTGAAAATATGAAGTGTATGTGTAAAGATTACTGGTATATTCGGTGTAGAACCCGCAGAAACCTCTCTGACTGTACAACTCACCTTATTATAACATGGTTTATCACCATTTATTCAACAAATGTTGTAGTGACTCAATATTTATCCTATAAACCGGATATGCACTTTTTCAGAAACAAAAAGAAATCCCCCCATTAAACAACATGGACTGACCCCCCTAAAAAAACAGGTACACACGTTTTTTTTAGCGACGCGTGACGTCACATTGTGGGCGTTTCACGCGAATGGCGGAAGAGCAGGTGTAACATCCAAACCGAGCAGCAGTTTCCCCAAACAGCCGTTATCAACGCGCACAGAGAGGACAGGCACGGCCCGGTGATACGCTTTCCCGGTGAGGGACACGACCGTTCGTCTTTCAGCCGTCGGAGGGTCCGCAGGCCGGTCGACATGACTCTGAACCAGAACCAGTCGGAGTCCGGCGGAGTCATCATCAACAACAGCGAAAGGTAGCGGGCTAGCTAGCGGTTACCGACGAGGCGGAGAGTTTCACGCTCTCCGGGGAGACACGTCACACTCATTTAGAAATAAAGACCGAAACGTGATCCGCTAACTTCCATGGAGCAAGGTGCTTTAACGGTATCACGTGACATGCCAGCAGCAGCTTGAGAGTACGACATTTAACACCCGTGACGTTGAAACAACAACATGGCAACTTTTAGCTTCGGCTAGCTTGTGTCACAACCTCGTATAATCCTGAAAACACACGTTGTGCTGTCACTGTCATCTTAACGAAGTGCATTACGGCACGTGACACACAAACCGAATGAAAGAGTGCGAGACCACCACACACACACACACACACACACACGTTGTGTGTGACCTCATGCGTTGACTTGTTTGTGGACGTGTTATTTGGGTCGCGGCTGACGGACCCGAGCCACGGCCTCCAACCTGCTGTGAGCCGGGGAGGCTCCGCGTGAGCGCGTGCATGTTTTAAACGTTTTAAACGTTATATTGAGGACATGTCCTCGGTCTGTAACTGGAAGGCACCGCTGCTGCGTGGCAGACCGTGGTCTGTCTAGTAAACAACGTTTGTTTTTGTTTTGCATCATCCGGGATCCAGTCACAGCGTTACTAACATCAGTGCCGGTTCTTCTCGAACATACTGGAGCGCAACGATAAACCCATTACAGCTAAACCCAGAACCAGTAAGCCTAATCCTGTAGTTCTGTTTACTGAATCCAACCTGTAGGCCGTGTTTAGCACAGTGGCACTAACCCAGTGATCTTATTTTTATTTTTAAACTGTTTAAAGTGAAACATTATGGTAGTGTGGGTTGATTCATACTGTTCATCAAGTAAATCCCCCTTTGTTTAAATCATCAAACCCGTCTGTCATGATGGCTGATTGTGTGTTTCTGTCCCCAGTGTGTTGATGAACTACGATAACGTGGAGCTGGTCTTCTGCGATGCCGACAGTCTGCCCGAAGCGTTCAGAAAGAGCAAGAAGGGCAGCATCTACCTGACCCCGTACCGGGTGAGAGACGTGACCCAGACGTGTTATTGTCATTCAGCCTCATGCTGCATAATACTGTACACACAATCTGTAGAACTCTGATGTCGCTAATAAGAGTGGTTTAGCGTTCCCCAAGGCCCATATGGTAGAAGGGCTCATGAGTTCACGTGAGTGCCCAGGTGATGTTAGCTCTGTGGTTTTCTCCCAGGTGATCTTTCTGGCTAAAGGGCGGGACGCACTGCAGTCCTTCATGATGCCCTTCTACCTAATAAAGGGCTGTGAGATCAAGCAACCTGTATTGGGAGCCAATTATATCAAGGGTACCGTCAATGCAGAGCCTGGAGGTAGGTGTGTGTGTGTGTGTGTGTGTGTGTGTGTGTGTGTGTGTGTGTGTGTGTGTGTGTGTGTGTGTGTGTGTGTGTGTGTGTGTGTGTGTGTGTGTGTGTGTGTGTGTGTGTGTGTGTGTGTGTGTGTGTGTGTGTGTGTGTGTGTGTGTGTGTGTGTGTGTGTTTTTCACTTTGCTTACACATGGTTGCAGCACACTGTAACTCCAGGGATTCCTCCTTGTGTTCTTGCTTGCAGGCGGCTGGGAGGGCAGCGCTATGTTCAAGCTCATCTTTGCTGCTGGAGGAGCTATAGAGTTCGGCCAGTACATGCTGCAGGTCGCGGCTCAGGGTATGGCTACAAAGCATTGCAGGCATTGTAAAATCCTTGTTATAGCACCGGCAGCTGATTGGCCCCCATTGTTTCTTCATCGTTGCGCTCTTTTCCTGCTTTGTGTCCTCAGCGTCAAGAGGGCAACCCGTGACTGCTGGGTTTGGTGGATGCCCTTACATGGCCAACGGGGCCTATGCTTACCCTCCTCCCCCTGCTAACGGGATGTACCCTGCTGGACCGCCACCTGGCTACTCCTACCCCAATCCTACTCCACCAGGTAGGGGGGGCTGTAATAATCGCATCCTGATTATCACCTGGATTCTTTCAATTTGAAAAATCTCTTGCTAGCATTGTCCACCGTACAGCGGGTCTGACCTGCAGCTCTGTGCGTCTGCTATCCAGGTGGATTCTACCCCAACCCTCCAGCGTTTGATGCGTCTGCGGCCTACATACCTCCGCCTCCTTATTCTGCTCCTCTAGGCCAGCAGCCCCCACATGACCCTGACCTCCCCTCCTCAGCAGCAGGTGAGGCTCTCTGGCACACAGTCTCTGACTGAGCTCCAATTCACTCCAGGTAGTAATGCATTATTCAGCCAATGATCAATGGAAATAAAGTGATGGCTCTGAGTTGCTGTAGGAGGGTTATGTTGGGAATGAATTGCCTTTGACTTGTCATTTGTAAGTGAGTTTTATGTTAAATATATCGGTGGAACACAGTTAATGTGAAACTGAACTTGAACAGTAAAACAAAACAACACAACTGTGAACCAATGTAATGTAATGAACCACATCTCTTATGGTCTCCATCAGTGCATAAAGTCTTAGTTGTCATGGAGTTGACAAATTCCCTTGATGAAGGTGTGAGTGGAAACCCCTTAGTATTGGCATGTTTGCACATTTAAAGAACTTCAGAATAATCTCAGTGTTTTTCTATCTTTTTTGAGCCGCGGCACATTTTCTACAATAAAGAAATCCTGCAGCACACTAACAACTAAAAAGTTACAAAGTCTCACATTGTAGCTTAATACAGCATATATAGGTACTTATTGCGCTACCTACTGGCATGGCATTTAATTACTAGGCCAGCCACTTTATTGCAGGCTCAGACGCTCAACATGGAATATGATTTGCGGCAACTAAATAATATTTGTTTGGACCGATTAATTGAAATTTGATATTTTCTCCGGTCACACCTGACAATCTCTCACGGCACACAAGTGTGAGAGCTCTAATAGTGTATCACTGTGTTAGCTCAATGTTTACATCATACCCCCCTCTGCACCTCAGGCCTGATCAGCCTCAGTCGGCTTGTATATCCCTGGTATTAACCCTAACCCTCCTCTCTCTCTCAATATCCGTGTCCGTCCCAGCGGAGGCCAAAGCAGCCGAGGCAGCAGCGAGCGGAGCCGCACCGCCTCCCACACATGTGTACCTGCCACAGGTAGGTGCCCTCCATCCCTATGCTACACCCCAATGTCTACCAGCTGGCGGAGACGTTTATTACAAGTGTGAGCTCACCTTTTGTACAGGATCGGTTGAATTGCCACTTGTGAGTAACCAGTGTTTATGTGTCTCTGTTTAGTTATTTAGGTTTTCTGTTAATTTGTTAACTGGCTGCATGTAGTGATTTCTCTGAATTTGAGCTGAAACAGTTCGTCAAATAATTGAATAACTACTTACAATTAAACAATACTAAATACTAAACAATGGTAAACAATTACTTCTATTTTGTTTTAAGCAAAAAAAATGTTCTGTTTCCAGCTTCAAATATGTGAGGACTTTATGCTTTTCTTTTCTATGCAGTAAACTGAATAACTTTTGGGTTTTGTACTTTTTGTCAGCTAAAACAAGACATTTTAAGATTTCACCTTGGGCTACCTTTCCTTGGTTTATTTATTTATTTTTTGGAATGAATCTTTGATTGTCTGTGTATTTAGTGAAGTTATCACCCTAAAAATCTGTAAAATTTGATTGCGTTGTTTTGTTGGATGAATGTAAGATTTAATTAAAGACAGGTGTGTTACACTTTTGACTGCAATGAAAAAGATGCCAACAAATATAGATTGAAGCAGAATATTTTGTTGGATAAAAACATATTGATTATGGAAATGATTCCACCTATCTATTTTTCTTTAAGTGATTTATAAGATGTGCAATAACAAGTTGGAAACAAAGTCTCTTCCATCTTAAAGCTCACTACACACTCACAAATAAATAAACAAGTCTGCCACCAACCAATGAGCAGCCGGGTCCAAACTCCTGCCCTACCTCAGTCATCAGGGCATCAAGGCCCCCTGTGGCCACTTATGGATACTGCACCATATGCGTCTCCAGTCCATAGATATTAATATATACGAGCATCTCTCTTTTCAGTTTTTGTTCATTATTGTTTTTCTTAAATTAATATTGTAGGTGAATTTCAATATCGCCCAAACCTAGAATGCTGCCGCGGTCATAAACCATATTTGTATAGCGCGTGCGTGTCTGCTGAATCTGTACAAGAAATAATATATCTGAGTGCTAGCATACAGTTTGAATAGAAGCGGAGCAAACTGCAGCGCCAGCACGGGCTGTTTGAGTCGGAGGACGGCCTTTGAGGGAACCCACAGTGATGTTAACGTAAATCAACGAGTAATGCTTTCAAAGTGACAGACCGACCTCTTTAATCAAATTAAATGTGTGGTACAGTAGGACACAATGCAACAGATCGTCAAATGAATCGATTCTCAAGTCGTGGCGCGTCGCATTCCCTGTTGAATGAGGGCTGGATGTTCTTAAGCTGTGCAGGATAAGTGAAGCTGTAATGTGGGAGGGTTACAGCAGATGGCGCTAGAAATAAACGGATGGTGTAGGTCACCGCTCAGGTGCTCTCAACCTGACCCACCTATACAATCACACTTTTTTAAATAGACAGCATTTATTTATGCTCTTTTATTAAAGATCTTTCCAATAAACGCCTTGTGCACCAGCTAGTAACCCTTTCCGCTGGTGCAGACCAGACTTTACCGAGCACCATGATGTGACGCGTCCTCGTAGCCGTCCTCGGGGGACCTTGGTGTGTGCATGAGGTTGATCCAATCCTGCAACGTGAAGGCTCCTTGCACCCTAAAATGATGTGAACTAACATTGGGGACCCGTCTGAAATGTGATCCGCAGTAGATATTACATTTTCATTTAGCTAGATATAAAGTCTTGATGCATTACTGGACAGCACGGTGGTCTCAAAGCGTTCCTCTCCTCTCTCCGCAGGACCAGCCTCCTCCATACTCCCCTCCAGAAGACAAGAAGAACCAGTAGACCTGCTCGATCTCATTGCTCTGCCTCGTCATCTCATCCCACTGGATCACCGTATTTTTCATCCCGTTACCCGGACATCAGGAAGGCCAACGTTTTCCTTTGTAACATGGATCCCCGTCTCATCTTCCTCATCCTCTTCTAACTCATTCCTCGTGGTTTCACCTCATCCTTGCGTTGCCTTCCCATCTCGGCCTAACCCTTTCACATTCCTGTGAATTATTCCTACATTGTAATGGGTTTCAATCTCTTCAGCTTGATGGAAATTAGAAGTATTGGTTGTAATCTTTAAAAGGAAACGAGAAGATTGTTCAAGCCAAAGTTAACTGGATTTAGAGGTTGTTTTTTCAATGTTGACAAAAACGTTGTAACCTGACTACCTATTGTAGCATTCGAGTTCCCTTGCAGATGTCCCACGAAACCTACCGCCACCCTGAACTTCAGATTCAGCCGAGTTGTGACCCTCACTTATAATTTTTCTATAACCATCTATCAAACTGGAATGAACCTGATGATGTTGATCGCTTTACTAGTCTATTCAGAGGCAAGTTGAATGCAGTGTTTTATTTTTATATTATTTGTGTACAGGCTTTTAATATGTAGACTTTTAAAAATGAGAGATTTTCTCAAGAACACTAACCTAGAGAAAAATGAACTTTTTGTAAAGGCGTGGACTGCAGTGAGGCCTGGTCTGCTTTGGCGTGTTTTAGAGGACCAGAAAGATTAGAGCAGCGTCGAGCCCTGCAGTGAATCCTGATCCCGGATTAGAGCAGAGAGATGAGGGCGAACCAGGGCCTGTAGGGACGTACTGCCAGGAGGGATTATCTTTACAATGAGCAGAGCAGTTACCCAATGATGTCACTTCCTGTTGTGTCATGCCCCTGAACATTCCGGAAAACAAATGGTCGGACTCACCACCAGCCTGCTTCACCTTTCATTCCCCTTATGAGCTTTTTCCCCGACATTGTAGAAACCAACAAGATCATTAGATGATTTTCCTCCGGTTCTACTTTCTGTGGCTGTGACCTTGACTCCCCAGTTTGAGGTCGGTCTTTAACTCAGATCTGAGCACCTCGGTACTGAGTCTCTACTCGTCCTTCCTCTCTAGTCACTTATCTGTATACTGCATCTGTGGCACATCGTGGCTGATTCTTTGCACTCTCAGAATGCTATGCATCGGGCTCCTGTTCGCTCTGTCATGGCTCTGTGTATTATAATAATAATAAAGCTCTGTATTTATTTCAAACTAATTTATTGAACAATTCATGTACAATGGCTCATGTAAGGAAAACAAAGCATGATCTCAACTGATGCATGTATGCATTGGATTGGATTTTATTAAATGGATCTTGATTCATGTGAAAAACGACTTTCTTTACCTTTTATTCCTGCACGAGCATCGCTCAATCACAAATTGATGGATATTCCACTTAAAACACAGCATAGTGCATGAGTGTATTTAACATACACCTGTTCTAGAGTCTGTGCAAAGGGTTTCATGTCCTGAGGCTAAAACAGCCCTGGAGATGTGCTTTTCCCTTTCTCAGAGTCGGTCTGCGTTCTCGGACAACTTGTGCAAATCCACAGCAGCTTCCCAAATACTGATGCAGGATGTCCTGAGCCTCAAGTGTCTCAGGATCACAGCTATTCACTCTTAAGTGCTCATGATTTAAAAAAAAAGACCAAAAGATCATTAAAAAAAAGTGTATAGTACAGCAGATTATATCACAACAGTCAGATCAAAGGATTAAAACTGCACAGGCAGGGCCGACTGCGTGTGCATTCATGCTAAAATCCCAAGATGAGAAACACGTTATTCCCTTTTTCAGTTCTGTAGTCTCAGTAGTAAAGTACAGCCCTGGTTTGGTGGCACCTCTGGTGCTCCCGGTACCACAGAGGGGGGTGGCTCTTTTAACAGTGCCTAATAAAATGAATTACATTCACTACATCCTGCAGGCTTATTGTCCGTAAGCACCACATGACGAACTGGCTCATACCCTACGTGGACGAATTCTGCCCAGAAACAACAAACGTGAGAGAAAAGAAGATCTGTGTTCCCATGAGCATCTCTTTCTTCCACTTGAAGGCCAGTACTTGAACATAACATTTTAAAAATTCAAGTAATACCAGAATTTCCAGACAGCAAGGGTGATGTATTAAGTTATTATTTGTTATCAACAAATGGCTTCAAAGAGCAATGCAAAAAAAGGTCTCTGGCTTTTTCCTATACTGCTGTGACCCGATATCGCCCGATATAAATGTTCAGCAATCAGACGTCAGCTAATCTTAGCTTCAAGACTGGAAACAGCCTGGCTGTCCAAACGGGGAACAAGTCGCCAACCAGCCGCTCTAAAGCTCACTGATTTTAATCCATGGGGGAAAGTTTTAAAAACCGGTTGTAGTTTTATGGAAGGTTGTGGACTATTTATTAGCTGGTATGCAGATTTCATTCCCTTTGAGCAGAGCCAGCGTAGCTGCTTCAGTCTTCATGCTACTGGCTCTAATCCACCTGCTCTTGATCTTCTCGTCCAACTTCCAACAAGAAAGCAGATCTCCCAAAACGTAACCACTTCTTCCGAGGTGACCAAAGTCAAGCACAGTAGAATCGGACGTAAGTGCAACACAAGTCACCCGGTCACGGTTATGCATTTGAACGACAAGCCAAATATCACTTATTCAACAGTTCAAGGTTGAAGTCCAGCACTCTAAAGCAACACAAAGGATAAACTGATTGTACTCAAAGACTCTTTGTATGTAATCTACTCGTACGAAAGATGTGCTCTGTGTTTGGTGTGAACGCAGCATTAGGCTCTTTAGGACCAGAGTTTGAGACCGGTTCCCTCACTGTGGTAAGTAATTGTGTAATAAGTTGAAGCCAGGTGGACAGCTTGAGGAGACGGACAATTACAGTCAGCTTAAAACATTGTAGGAAGGCAGTCAGAGAAAAAAAGGAAAACAGTTAAAAACCTAAATGTTTAAAGGGGATCCTCTGAGTCGAGTCAGCTAGTGCCTTGTTTGATAGTGCGTTTTGTTACCGAGCTCCCTTCTTCCCTTTGTGAGTCATGTGGAGCAGAGGGTGACGCTGACCCCCTCGCCTATCCAGCAGGCGGGGAACAGCTCCCGGCTGAAGGCACAGTGGAAGGCGTGCAGCCGGGTCTGCCCGTCTCCGTAGTAGGTGAGCGTGCCGGCCTCGTAGTCCAGCAGCATGCCGATGCGGCTGTGCTGCGAGGCCCCGGCCAGAGTCTCCCGCCGGCCGTTGTGCCAGGCGCTGAGCTGGTGCTCGTCCAGCTGCAGGCTCCAGGACAGCTCGTTCATACCCACCATGCACCTCTTGCCCTTCTCCTTCCTGGGGATGGTCTCGTAGGTCACCTGAGGAGAAGCACATCGGGAGAGGGAGGGGGGAACAGTGAGTTGTGTGCCGTGCGGAGGAAGCAGAACCTGGAGGAAGTCAGAGGATCTCAAGGTATTTAACTGTAACTTTTAATTGGAATAATGTTGTTGTTTTTCTTTCCTTTTTTATCACTGCAGTTTGTCAGACTTTCCCGTGTTCATCCTCCATAACCATTAGCCAGCCGAATCAAAACTGTCGGCTCTAGAAAAAGGAGGAGCGACGTCTGCAAACTGATGGTGTTTCTATGTGACTGTATGCATGTAGGGAGGCTCACTCGTTGCTTGTCATGCAAACATTAACCCATCCACCCAACGCGTGGATGCACGCTTCCTACAGCACCGCCATACGTTGGCCGGGTTCGGTTGGGTTGAAAGGAAATAGTTTTCGCATGAAACTGCTCACAATGAGGTCTCTGGAATATCTGGGTTAACCCGGCCATAATTTCTGGAAAGAGACATTGCTTTCGAGTTTTTCAAAGGTATTTTTTTTTGGGGACTTGTTGCTCTACATGCCGAGTGCCATACAGCCTCATTATGTTTCAGAGCCGGTGGACATTCCTACGGACACACTTGGCAACTCACGCCGAGTCAATCTAGATTGATACATGGCACTACAGGTAAGATGATGGACATTGGACTTTAGATTTTGAGGTGAACTGTCCCTTTAAGATCGCATCTTGATTCCTATTTGCATGGCTGGCTTTCCTGAATATCGGACCTTTAATGAACCCTTCTCAAAAGAACAGCGTACAACTCCGACATGCAGCGGTTCTTTACCCCGAGGTAGGCCCAGGGCTTGGACACCTCCAGCTCCCAGTAGTGCTGCCCACGAGTGAAGCCCTGGAAGCAGAGCACCTGCCACGTGTGATCGAAGCGCGCCTCATGGGCCGGGACGGGCCGTGGCCCGGAGGTCAGGTGCTCCGCCCTCCGGTTCTCCTGGGACAGAAACAGGTGCCCGTTGGCCGTGCGGGGGTCAAAGGTCAGAGCGCACCGGTCTGTTATGCGGAAGTAAGAAATACAGACAGCCACAGTGTTAGCATCCGCTTCTGAGCCCGTTGCTTTTACAAATGACATTCAGAAGAACCAGAGCATCACGTTAATACTTTGAACAAAGGACCTACAAGCACTGAGGCCCTCCTTCCCCCCCGGGTGGCACGGAGCGGCTGGACTGGGAACCACAGCTAAGACGGGCCTCTTATCCTGAGGAGAAGCTGGAGACCAATGAGAGCATAAGACAGAGCAAAAGACTGCTGGCAATTTAAGCTAAACTGCTCCCGAGGGAGACGCCACTCTCAAAGGCATATTACCTTCTTCAGCCGGACCCACGGCGGCGCTCACAGCTTTCTCCAGGTCCTCAAACACCAGCTTAGAGACTCGGGACAGGACGTCGGTGACGCCGATCAGCCGGTCTTGAAGGTTCGGCGTGACGTCTGTGGGAATATCTTTGAAACGTGGAACTTCGAGGACCATTGATTCCTGTGAATAGATGATATTAGATGATAGGGGCATCTCCCTGTTTCTCTCTGAGTGCAATATAGTTGTTACATCACAGTCTTTTCCTTACGCCTGAGTAAAAAGGAACAAACCTTGATGAGGTCGGTGTCAGAGAGGTCATGCACAGCTGCTATCTGTGCCTGGCTCTCTCGGAGCATCTGGGCTCGCTCCTCCAGTTCAGCGAGCCGCCCCTCGGCCTCGCCCACAGCAGCTCCTCGCTGCTCCTCGATGAAGAGCTCGGTAGCCTCCTGCTTCTCAACCAGTATTTTAATCAGGGAGGAGAACTTGACACTGACCCAGGTGGACGTCTGCTGAAGAGTCACCTGTTGAGGAAAGTGCAAAATCATTCCTCAAGCCTGCTTTGAGGTTAACATGACACAATTCTTCAGGCTTTTCTTATTCATCTACAATATCAAGCTTCACCTGCAGCTGTGTCACTCAAGACCTGAAGGTTTCATATTTTACTTCCAAGTCTTGTGGGCGCACAAGGAGAATAACCCCAGTGTTTCCCTACCGTTATAATAGGGGGCGGGGCGCCCCCCTGAAGAAACCCTGCGCCCCCCTGAAGAAACCCTGCACCCCCCTGAAGAAACCCTGCGCCCCCCTGAAGAAACCCTGCGCCCCCCTGAAGAAACCCTGCGCCCCCCTGAAGAAACCCTGCACCCCTCTGAAATTTTCTCTACAGCGTCAGATCACAACAGAAGTAATTTAAGGTTCCTTTCCTATAAACAGGTCAACACCTTGTTCTTTTATTAAACTAAATAAATGTTCTTATGTTATTGATCGTATCTACCCGACACCATGTCATTTCTGTCTCTACGTGGTCGTTTACAACTCTACTTTTCAGAGGGGAAATACTCCCCCTGGCTGTACAAGACTGATCTTGGTAAGTAAGTAAATACAGTACATATATAAATACATTACATTAATTAATAGATACAATACAGTACATAGAGAATGAAAAAGCGATTATTTCAGTTCTGGAAATGTTCTTTGAAAAGCCAAGAAAAATCCACTGCAGTGACAAAAACTGCACACTTTGTGGTGTTAATTAAAATAAATTAACACCATGTTTCCTTCATCCCCCCTGAAGCTGTAAACCTCGGGGAAACACTGAAGCGGTTTCCCTGTTGTCGTTTAGATGTGTGTGAGACAGCGGCAGGCTGAGTGACACCAGTGCGTGATAAGCTAATGAGAGTTAACAGCGCTTGAAAAATATATGATTAAATATAAAGGTAGGATCACTAAAACACAGCAGGAGTCGGATTGAGTCACCTTTCTGACAGGTTTTGGGGGAACAGGTTTGTCTGAAGCACAGTGAAGCCTTTTAACTGACTTTCAGAGGGAAAGGTTGGTGGTTTTACCTTAGCTTGGTCGATATTCTCAGACAAGTCCACAATACTTTTTTGCGTCTCCTCTGTGAGTTTCCCCACCTCCTTACTCTTCCTTTCCAGCAGCAGCTGCAAAAAACACATGTTAAAGTGAGACCGTACACTTCACATTATCACAGTCAATCCTCCCAAGCTGGAGCCATGCTGTCCCTTTACCTCTTGGTTTTCCCTTTCCACCTCCAGCAGGACCTTCTCGTGGTTCACACATTCAGAGATGCCACACTCGCAGCACACAGACATCTTGTCCTGCCTGCAGTAATAAACCAAAGGCTTTTTATGGCGGTCGCACAGCAGCATGGGTCGCGCCCCTTCGCCCCCCCTCATGAGCGACTCTCGACAGGAGGGGCCGGTGCTGTTGGCGGCCTCGGTCAGGACCGACATGGACACGTTGCGCTTGAGAACGGGCCGGGTGGCGAACTTCTCATTGCAGATCGGGCACTGCGGCCCGATGTCGGACTTGCTCTTGGTGTCCCAGTGGATGGTGATGCACTTTTGACAGAAGGTGTGGCCGCAGGGGATGGTCACCGGGATCCGGAAACGCTCCAGGCATATGACGCAATTCAGGGTCGAATTCTGGGACTCCATCTCTGAAGACAGAGCAGACATCTCTGTGGAAAAGGGGAGAGCAGGAGGAGGAGGCTGGTCAGCATGTGAAAGAACTGTACCACATGCACCATGACGGTAATGGCACATAACTATTCATTTGATCTGTTTTAAGAGGCTCGCATCACATTGTAAGCCCTTGATATAGAAACAGATTCCCAGAAGGGCTAAAAACAAAAACAAAAATCAAATAGCCCTCGTTTTTGCCAGTTTTCAGACCGAGCCGCGGTCCAGCAGCGACACAAGGCTCAGTCCAAACGGTGACGTTAACGACCGCACATGAACTCAGCCAAGTGGAAGAGGAAAAATAAGCTAGCGTCTGCTAACATTAGCCTGGATCAAGTCAGTTGACGTTAGCCGCTGCAGGACGTCGGGACAAACAACAGCAGTCAACATATCACAACAGTCTGGAGAGTTGACGCTAAAGAAGCGCTCACTTTGAAGCCAATATTAAACATACAATGACACAATGTGATGTCTCACCAACTCAGCGGGTAAATACATTCGTGCACGGCATCTGTGTGAGTGCTGGATGTCTTCAGACGAAGCTTCCCTGATGACGACAGACGCAAAAAACAGTGATGCCTTCAAGGACAGTTGGGAACATGTATGAATTGCTTATAATTAGAGTGTAACGCCAACTAGGGTTAGAGCGTTACTACCGTGTAATACATTGTTTCACATTGTTTAGCGTTACATTGTTTAACACTTCTACTGCTTTTCATTTGCTGTATTGCAACATCGTAGACGAATCCGATTTTGTGTAACAATAACTGATGACTACTGTAAAAAAACTGTAATGCTCAGTTTTTCATTCAGGACGATAGATGTGCACTAAAATATAAGAATAAGAAGTATTATATTATACGTAATGATACGTTCGAATATGATATTGTTAGTGTCTGCCAATAGAAGGTTAGTCAATACAACATAAGCTACATTTTCACAAACTCGTTTGGTCCTCTCGACCACCGTATCTTCAAGAAAAAAATCACTCCAAGATGGCGCTGCGTGCTGTTTGCGGCGCTGCTCTGCGAACTGGGACAGATTTAGGGGTCAATAATGCCAGGACGTTTGTTTCGACAGGTATTGTAACGACATTGCACAATTATATTGTGTTCACATTCAGGTATTCGTGCCCAGGCTTCATTCAGTATTGCGTGTATATGACGCTCTCTTCTTCCGCAGAGAAAGAAGTTTCGCTAAATTACATGTGTCAACTTAATGTGGTGTATTGTTCGGAAATGGAAACGTAAGGATAATATACGAGAATAATACGTGTCAGCAAGGATATGGTTACAAATCTCACGTATCGGTTATTTACAACCAACAAGAAAATGGCATCCTGTTGTGGTTGATGGCCATCTGTGTGTCCACACAACAGTGGTCCTCTGCAGACGGACAGCACCTTTGGGTCCGATGCCGAACGACGAGATTGACGTCCAAAGCCTGGAGTCACTCGAGACGTACCGCAGCTACACGCGGTACCTGAAGCAGGCGGAGGAGGCGAAGAACCAGCCCGCCTGGTGGAAGACCTACAGGGGCTACCTGGACAGAAGTGACCCCGAGCACGGTGAGACACGTGAAGGTCGATCCTCCAGTGGGGTGCACTGTCCGGGCAGACAAACAACACATTGGTTTTAAGAATTGGATTTTGTCCCAGATTAAACCTTTTTTGTTGCAGATGCGGAGAAAGTGGACATTGGACTTCCGTACTGTCGACCCGGCAGGACCAAAGAGGCGAGGGAGAGGAGGCAGGTGATGAAGGAGAACAAGAGGAACGTGGAGCTGGAGAGGGCTTGTCGCCTGCGCACGTGTGAGGACACACTTTCACCATAAAGGGAATGCCGATGTGCTTTTTAACTGTCAAGTTAATATATTATTCCCTCTTTATCCCACCAGTTAAGATCCCCCTGGATCGAGTGCGGGAAACCTGGGAGAAGAGCAGCGGCCCGTTTCATATAAGAAGACTGGCCGACCACTACGGGGTCTTCAGGGATCTCTTCCACATGGCGTATTTCCTACCTCAGGTCTCGCTCCGGATCGGCTATAGCCAAGGCAACAGTGATCAAGTGCATTATGGGAATCTGCTGACACCAACGGAAGTATGTAAAAAGACTGGAGGTTTTCCAGTGCCCTAATTTAGCTTTTTTATTGATATCAACTTTCCTTTGCATGTATATGTATTCCATTGTATTAACTGTTCTACTCTGCCCCCCTTTTTCATGTCTTCTCTGACTGTGTCCTTTTGCCTCGTCTAGGCAGCTTCTGTCCCTCAGATTGGCTTTGAGGCGGAGGAGGGCTCCCTGTGGACCCTTCTGCTCACCTGTCCAGGTCAGCTGCTCCCTCAGGAGGCTTTTCTGGGACGAGGGAACACAGCTAATTCATGGATTCTCAGCATTTACAGACCCCCCTCAAATAAAAAATAAAATGTATCGTCTTTTTCAGATGAGCATCTTCTGGACAACGAGGCAGAATATGTCCACTGGCTAGTGTGAGTACTTAAAGTCAACCGTGCTTTAATTTGTGCGGCACAAGTTTCAGGCAGAGCTTAAATAATTGATGACAAACATAACTTACAGTTGCCATTCATTTTACTTTTTTTTCCAATTCATGCCTAATTTAAAATAAAAATCCCCTTCCACTTAAACATATTTTGAGTTCATTCTCACTTCACTTGGATATTTTAGCTTCACTGTGCAGATTATTTAAGTGCTAAAGTTTGAACTTCACCGTGCTCCATCTCCGCTCAACATGTGGGTGTGAAAGGGGGATTCATTCAATAAAACTATATATTTTTAAGGAGTAAATGCAATTTAAAGCATTTTCAACCACTCCAGCCTTACACAACCTGTGTTTCTGTAGAGGGAACATACCGGGTGGAGCAGTGCAGGCCGGGGAAGAGCTGTGCCACTACCTGCCCCCCTTCCCTGCCAGAGGAACGGGCTTCCATCGCTACATCTATGTCCTTTTCAAGCAAGACGGGCCCATCAACTTCCAAGAGGATGTCAGGCCGTCACCATGGTGAGCAACATCAAAACATGTGAAATACAGTCACATCACTCACATAGCTTGTGCACTCATTTGTTGGAAATTGAGATCTTTGGTTTTCTTCGGGTTATGTATTTGATACACAAATGGTTATTTTGTGGGTTAAGTATGGCTTTAATATCCTTTTCCGCCCCCCTTTCCCCCCTCCCACACACACCCCTAGCCATTCTCTGGTGGATCGCTCATTTAAGACAACGGATTTCTACAGGAAGCACCAGGACAACATGACACCTGCAGGTTTGGCCTTCTTCCAGAGCCAGTGGGACGAGTCTGTCACCGACACCTTTCACACCACACTCGGTGAGTCACGTCAACGCTCACGGACACATGCGCAACTTTTGGGCTTGTGACGTTTTCCTTTTCTTTCTCGAGGTTTTGGGGCAACAAAGATTGTGTGTGTGCTTGTCGAGTAACCATTACGCTTGTCTGTTGTTTGTTCTCCCCGTAGACATGAGGGAGCCAGTGTTTGAGTTCATTCGGCCTCCAGTGTACCACCCTCCACAGGTCAAATACCCTCATCGACAGCCCCTACGCTACCTGGACAGATACAGGGACGGAAAGAAGCACAGCTATGGAATATATTGACAAGTTGAGGAAACACATTTCTGTGCAAATGTCACGTTTGGCATATTTATGTGAAAAATAAATCAATCGTTTTTTTGTTTTTATTTTCCAACTGTGCTGATTTACTATATATTTACTTTACGCTTTACTAAATATATATATATTATATTATATATATATTTATAATATATATATATAATATATATATTATAATATATTTATATATAATATTTAAATAATATATATATATATATATATATAAATAAATTGATTTGGACTTGAAGGAAAACTCCACATATTTTACACGTTTACAGTCTTGGGGAGTATTACTCTTTTAAAGTGAGCGATACAATTCCTTCACTTTTACTTTGTACTCATGAACCTAATAAAAAGCGGAAATAGGTCCTTGTCTCGGATTGGCTGATCCTGCAGAGCCTACATGTGATAACCAAATAACTGCTGTTAAATGCTGTTAAAACCTGATAAAGGTGCCACAATCTTCACGCCAAACAACTCTTAAACTGCCTCTTCAGCGCATTCTTAAGTGTAATCCTTCGAAGTGAAATAAATACAAACCCAGGATTTAGAATCGAAATACAAAAGTTGTGAGATGGGGCATCTTTCTGCCAAATATATTCCAATAATATGTTTCACCTTTGCCAGGTGGATACAGATCCAAATACAGAGGGGAAAATATTTTCGGAACATTTCTTGTTGAAAATAATATTTAGATGACTACTCAAAAGTTAGGCCAACATGCCTGCTCCTCTATATGCTAATGATACCCAAAACAAGTTTTCTTTTGATTTTTGTTAATTCCTTTCTCATTAGGATGAACAATAAACAGTATTATCATAGTCAACATTTACATGTGAATTGTCTGGCTCATTGATAAGTGTGCACCATTGTTGAATGAACTCAATATAACTTGTGGTTTTTGGTGTCAAGCTGATTAATGCTAGTTTTCCATTGAAAGTAGAACATAAGACAATCAGGAAAAGAAGATCCCTCTCTCCTGATGGAAAGAAGCAATACATGTCATGTGTACAGAATGAGCAACTTAAAGAGTAACATCACATTCAACCAACTCTGAGGGAACCAATTAGAGCTGATGAGCAACAGCTGGGTCACCTGCTCAATGCAGTTATTAAGCTGCCATGTGGCTCAGGCAACACTTTCTGTTGGAGACTGAAGTCATGGCAGCTTTTTGGGCCGTGCTGTTCTGTGCGCTGACTGTCTTGCTTACCAAAGGTATTGATATTCATTCTGTTTGTATTAAAACATGTTATGGTAGAGTATAGCAAAAGGTGATTACGCAATTCCTGTGTTGCTGTTTAGCTGTAACCAGTTTGTCTCATGTGTCGTCAAACAGAAGAAACATTTGATTAAATGCAACCGCTCTGTCCATAGGCTCTTGTTTGCCTGCTGGTGGCACAAATGAAAGAAGCAACGTGCTGCAGAGGTAAGAATATTCGTGATAATGTTTCCTGAGCTTGTTCCTGACTCTAAATTTATGTTCTACTATAGCGCTGTCTCCCAATGAGATCTCCATAAAGGAAGCGCTAACACTTCTCCAATCCCATGAGTCCACGTTGCTTCAAGCTTATGAAAAGGTGAGCAGTTTCTTTTGAACCCTGCTAGAATAAATGCAAGCTGGCGTATGGCTCAGCTTTTTATTGTCATGTTAATCATTTTCAATAATGTCTTGTCTGGCTTTTGATACTTGGCTTTCAAAAGACCATCTGAGTGACTTTAAAAAGGCTTCATGCAAAAGTTTTTGCATGAAGCCTTTTTAAAGCAGACTTCTCAAAGTCTAGAGTTAACGTTCTCAGATTTTAATTCCTCATTAATCACATTTCTTTATTTCAGTACAACTGGAAACCAATGAAGTGGAAGTTGAGGCATCAAATGTCCACCTGAAAGTAGGAAAGTCGCTGATTGGGCCTAAGGAGCTAAAGACCAAGCACGCCACGGCCTCGGACTGCGCCAACGCCTCGGACGGCGGCAACGCCACGGCCTCGGACGGCGCCACGGCCTCGGACTGCGCCAACGCCATGGCCTGGCTTTGAGGGACCATGAAGGAGTTGCATGATAGTTTCTCTATGTACCTACTGCTCTGCTTTAAATAAAACGGTTTACTTTTATTTTGGTTTCCTAATTTCTTTTGTGTGAAGAAGAGTAGGGTATGACCACGTGCATCCTGGGATTTGCTTGGTCAGACATATTTTCTTTTATTGTGCCATAAATCCACAAACATATCTGACCATGCCTTCTGATTGTCAACTGAATGACATCACTCTCCCACCACAGCCACACCAAAAGGTTGGCTGAAGAGCGGTTGCCCTTGTAATGTAATGGTAATTTATTGACATACAGAGCGGAGTGATCAGTTGTATGTGACAGAGGCAGGCGTGGTCAGTCTGGAGTGTGCACTTGGCGTTGCACGAACCCAGTCATGGTGTTATGCTAATGTTGAGCAATAAAGTTAGCCAAAGATACAACAGTCTAAACTATGAAGGTAGATTTGTGTCTTTATTACACAAACGAAACACAAAATCCTTCAATGGTTAGTATTGTGTATAAAACTAGATTTTTTTTTTTTTGGGGTTGCAAATCAAAAATCTTTGCTCTCAAAATTAAAACCTGCGCTTTGGATGTAGTGGGTGGGGCTTACGTGAGTGAGGATTTAATGTATTATGTCATACAAATGTAGCTAACAGTCATGTATCAGGTGCATGTAGCTAGCTAATGCTAGCAAACTGTGGTCAGCTAGCTAACATGCACACAGAAAGTGGGGCTTGTCAACACAGCAGCCCTCCATGTCGTTCTTTAAAAGAGACTCCACAACACTAACAACATGAAAACAAAGTGAAGTGCTGTTACATTTAAAATTGACAAAACAGCAACTTACCTCCATGTCCTCCTCACCGTAACCTCCCGTTAGCGTGCCAGAGCAAAGTCAAACCCACCAATAGAAACTCCTCGCTCACTCACTAACGTAAGCCCCGCCCACTATGTCCAAACTCAACTCGTAGCTTTTCGTTTTGAGAGCATGGTTTTATTTTGAGAACAAAGATTTTTGATTTGCATCCAAAAAATCTAGTTTCATAAGCAATACTAACATAATTGAAGGATTTGCTCTCATTACATTACATTACATGTCATTTAGCTGACGCTTTTATCCAAAGCGACTTACAATAAGTGCATTCTACGGTTACAAACAAGAATCAGAACAACAAGAATCAAGAAGGTACAATTTCGTCCAAAAGTTCAACTACAAAGTGCTATCAGTAAGAGCTCTCAACTTTTTTATTTTGTTTGTGTAATAAAGACACAAAGCTAGCTTCACACAATAAACCTATTCTACACATAACACCAAATGGTGTCAGAAGATGGCAAAATTCCCTCCAGAAACGTTTGACTTCTCTCGCCCGGATCAGTGGCGCCAGAGGTTTCATCGCTTCAGGATACCAACGAAACTCAAAGAACCTGATAAGTGCAGGTCTGTATGCGTCTGTACTCGTTGGGGAAATAAGCCAAAAATGTTTTCAAGACGTTTACGTTTATGGAAGAGTTTGATGAAGATGATTGAGACTGTAATGGCGAAACTGAACAGCTATTTCGTACCGAAAGTGAATACAATTCATGAAAGTGCACGTTTCCATCAGCGCACTCAAAAGCACGGAGAAACCTAGGAGGAGTACACCAGGAGCCTGTATGAGCTAGCTGGTACCTGTGCTGGTACCTGTGCTGGTACCTGTGCTGGTACCTGTGCTGGTACCTGTGCTGGTACCTGTGCTGGTACCTGTGCTGGTACCTGTGCTGGTACCTGTGCTGGTACCTGTGCTGGTACCTGTGCTGGTACCTGTGCTGGTACCTGTGCTGGTACCTGTGCTGGTACCTGTGCTGGTACCTGTGCTGGTACCTGTGCTGGTACCTGTGCTGGTACCTGTGCTGGTACCTGTGCTGGTACCTGTGCAGATGTGAAAGATGAAAATATCCGGGACAGGTTAGTCATAGGGATATTAGATGAAGAGCTATCAGCGAAGCTACAGCTAATGCCAGACGTGACGCCCAATAAAGCGGTAGGATTAGTGAGGCAGTCTGAGCAATTAAAAGGGCATGTTAGCAGGGAGCTAACGCTAACTGTTCTCAAGTGAGTGAAGTAGCTGGCTTGCAAGCAGCGTGCGCAATATAATGAAAAACGCAGTAACGGAAACTGGCAGATAAAAGGGACCAGAGCGAAACAAGGAGTCAACAATAAGGGACACATGTTCTAGATGTGGCAGGGTGCATGCTAAAGAAGACCAATGTGACGCACGTGACGCAGAATGCCACAAGTGTAAGAAGCTAGGACATTTTGGGCATTTGGAAATTAAAATCTGCGCTCATCCCTGCTCTATTAACAATTACTAGAGAACTTTTGGGGGCGGCTGTGGCTCAGTGGTTAGCAACTCGGTCTTTCAATCAGAGGGTCGGTGGTTCGATCCCCGGCTCCGGCAGTGTGTGTCGTTGTGTCCTTGAGCAAGACACTTAACCCCTCATTGCTCACCGTTGCTGTGTCTACGGTCTACTGTATAGCATGTAAGTCGCTTTGGATAAAAGCATCAGCTAAATGAAATGTAATGTAATGTACTAAAGACACTAGTGTTCTGTCTCACATTTTCATGTGTTGCATTCAAGACACCAAGTGGTACAGAATACAATTGCATCTTTATTTGACCCTCATCTCTTACCATAGTTAGTTCAGATTCTACTGAGAAGACATGCTGCAGCTACGTTTTACATTTACTGTCTGGTAGTCTCTAAAGATCTAAGTCTGTAAGTACTTCTTCATGTAGCATGTTAATATATTCTGTGATGTATTTGCTGTGTGCTTAACATTTTAGTTTAACCTTGTGTAGCGTTCTGCATTGACATCCATGTTAAAATTCGTTTAGATGCTAACTGGTGAAGGGAGTCCTATGTTAATGGTTACTTGCCTTTTCTGGCATAATGGCTATGTGTAGGAGCTATTTATTGATTTATACGTTATTTTTTATTCACAAGTATTATAGTTTAATTCTAGTTGTTTATTTAGGTCCATCTGGTAGGAGGCCCCGGGGAAGACCCAGGACACGCTGGAGGGATTATACCTCCCAGCTGGCCTGAACGCCTCGGGATCCCCCAGAATGAGCTGGTAGATGTTGCGGGTGAGAGAGAAGTCTGGGTCAGCCTGCTGGACCTGCTGCCTCCGCGACCCGACCCCGGATAAGCGGTGGAAAATGGATGGATGGATGGATATTTAGGTTAGATCTTTTGATATATTAGGATAGTTTTTTGGTTTAATTATTTGTAGTCTTTTGATTGGTTATTGGTTAGTTAATTGGGTTTTCACATGGGGTTTACTTAAAGGTGTAGCCAGGTACAGGACCGGGATGCACCCTGGGTAGGCATATGATTTTTTATCAGCGACAGAGACAGCGACAGCAGCTGCATGGGGGGTTTCTTTGTTCTTTTGTTTGTTTACTTGTTTGTTAAGTTCAATAAATATAAGTAAAATCGGACTCCCGCATGGACCCTGCATTCTTTTTAGCTGCGTAATTTTCATGCCTAAGGTGCATCAGTGGCTTTTTGATTTTGGTTTATTTTCTTTGATTTATGTGTATTTGCTTTAATTCTAAAGACAAGTGGCCACTACAGATATCATCGGGCATCTTGTGCCTTCTGGAGATCCTGGTGCCCGACCGACTGGATGTGGAAGAAAGCCCAAAAGAGCCAAAGACCTGAGCGTCCCAGAGGCCCACTGAGCACACTGTCACCCGACTTTCTCAACTTTGGTGTTGCATTCAATAAAACACTCAAGCGTCTAAAGTGGCACTTTTGTATTGTGAGATTTGTTGTAGCTTCAGTGGTGTCTAGTTAATGTGGTGAATGGGCTTTAAAACAGTCAATCAATCGCAGGTGTGGTAAAATTGCCGACAGTGGCTCCACAGCCGCTCAAACCTCTTCCACCAACATGTACGACGGTGGCTCAGTGGTTAGCATGTCTGTCTTTTGACCAGAGGGTTGGTGGTTCGCTCCCCGGCACTGCTAGTCCATGCCGATGTGTCCTTGAGCAAGACACTTAACCCTCATTGCTCACCGTTGCTGTGTGTACGGTCTACTGTATAGCATGTAAGTCGCTTTGGATAAAAGCCTCAGCTAAAAGAAAAGTAATGTAAATAAAATGTAATGCAATCTGGATGACTTTGTAGAGCAAAGAACTTTTTTTTTTTTTTTTTGAAGTCAACCAAGGTTTAAAGTGTTCCCACATATTCATGAGTTCTGAGGAGATGAACACGGTTGTAAACGCTTCAGAGAGGAGAGAGGGAGCGCACTGAGGCCTTCAAAACAGCAACCGATTAATTTGAATTAATATAAGAGCATATTCTGCTACTGTGCTATGCAAACCAGTGAATCAATATTTCATTCAGCATTGTTTTGAGTTTGAAAGACAAAAATGAAATGTAATAAAACTACATCCATGCTGGTTGTGAAGGTATCATATTTATAACAAGATATTGGAAGAATTATAATACGGAGAGCTTGATTTAAAAAAAAACATTAAAAAAGATAAAGTAGTGATGAAGTTTGGCCTGAAGGTAGCACCAGAGGTACACAAGTTACCTCTGGTTACCTCTGCCAACATTTCAAATGCAATTCCATCCATCCATCCATCCATCCATCCATCCATCCATCCATCCATCCATTTTCCACCGCTTATCCGGGGTCGGGTCGCGGAGGCAGCAGGTCCAGCAGGCTGACCCAGACTTCTCTCTCACCCGCAACATCTACCAGCTCATTCTGGGGGATCCCGAGGCGTTCAGGCCAGCTGGGAGATATAATCCCTCCAGCGTGTCCTGGGTCTTCCCCGGGGCCTCCTACCAGATGGACGTGCCTGGAAAACCTCTAAAGGGAGGCGTCCTGGAGGCATCTGTTAGAAAATAATGTTTTTTAGTGCTCCTAGTGAGAGCTAGAGAGTTTACATTGGAGGGTCAAGACAAATAAATAACTGTATGGATTATCAAATATTGAATGGATGACACTGTATGTACTACACAAATGTATTAATTAGAATTATGAAATGTATTGAGTGATTGTGGAAGGAATCCTGAAAACATCAGGAGCCCACAAACAGTTACGCAGCCTGAAGATTGGAGCAGATAGATAAGGAGGACGTGCTCAGGAATGTGAGAGGGGGTTTGGGTTGACCAACACCAAAAGGACGAGGTCTTGTCCAATCAATGGACTGGAAGAGATGCTAGCCAGAGGAAGGGGGGCTGACCCCAAACCTGGCAAAGCTGAGACATTTTGAGAACATCAGCAGATCTCTGGGTGCCTTCTGCCGGGCAGGTATGTATGGATCTGCTGCCCGGTGGGGGGGAGCTGGATCTCTGTCTCATGGGATTTCTCTCTCCCATGGGATATATTTGTATATATTGTGTAGTTATTAGTGTGATTCATTTTGAAATGCTGTTCATCATCTTTTTATTAAATAAATTTTTATTATAACTTTCTGCATCTGGGACTTCTCTTCACACAACCACCCAAAGATTTTTGAACTTAACACATCCTAATTAGATGCCCGAACCACCTCAGCTGACTCCTTTCGACACGAAGGAGTAGCGGCTCAACTCCAAGCTCCCTCCTGATGTCCGAGCTCCTTACCCTATCTCTAAGGCTGAGCCCTACAGAGGAAACTCATCTCCTTACCCTATCTCTAAGGCTGAGCCCTACAGAGGAAACTCATCTCCTTACCCTATCTCTAAGGCTGAGCCCGGCCACTCTACGGAGGAAACTCATTTCGGCCGCTTGTATCCGCGACCTCGTTCTTTCGGACACGATCCAAAGCTCGTGACCATAGGTGAGGGTTGGGACGTAGACCGACCAGTAAATTGAGAGCTTCGCCTTTCGGCTCAGCTCCTTCTTCACCAAGACGGCCCGGTGCAACGCCTGTTTTACTGCTGCAGCCGCACCGATACGCCTGTCGATCTCCCGCTCCATTTTACCCTCACTCGTGAACAAGACCCCGAGATACTTGAACTCCTTCGCTTGTGGTAGGCAGAAGAAGTACAAAAGAAGTACAAACTGTTCCCCGTCCATCTGCCCTGTGCCAGTAGAAGTACTTGTAGTATTTGTGCAATTCCATTGTGTTCAAAGATTAAGGAGGTATATTTCAGAATAAATTCTGATGCTCAATGCTTCCTCCTTCAGTACGGGGCATATAAAAGGCCCTCAGCCGTCTTCAGGGGATAAAATACAGCACACCGGGTTCAAGACTTTGTACCCTCCTACACACCGATGTGTAACCGATCTAAGTGCCAGAAAATCCTTCAGGTTTAGTGACATGTTTACATACAGCAGCATGTTTCATTTGCATAAAGTATATTATATATACACACATATGATATTGGGACTATTGGTGCTCTATCACCAATTTAACCCGAGATGGTCTACGATGTCAGACTGTGCATATAGAGTGACCATTGCTGCAGAAATGTACTACTCTTAAAAATGAAGGGTATAGCATTAATGCCATTATTAAAGGGATATTTAATTGTCTCAATTACCACAGGATTTTAATTTTGACTCAGTGCAACAGGCATGAAATATGGTTCAATCTTTACAGTATCACAAAACTATTTGTCATGACCACTAATGGTCATGACAAATAGAAATGGAAAAAATAAAATGGAAAACACTTTAACTTGTGGTTTATTTACACACTTTGTTTGTACAGGCTTAAAGCGACACTCGCCTGACGTCATCTTTTGATCAATTTAAACTCTTTCAGGCAAGTGAATAATATCAGACTGAAACCATTACGACCACACTACAACTGTTTGGTTGAAAGATTTTATTTGAAAAACTAACCAAAGTACTATCGATACAAAACATGACAAAACTCATTGTTCAAAAATGACTTTATAATGACAATATTTGAGTTGGCACTGTGGAATGATTCAGAATACAAAAAGATGGCGTCTTATGTTCAAGGCATTGAATTCACATTGAGGTGATTACATGGTTTACAACTATCATTGAGACTCTGGAACAGCGATGGCACTCATCCCAAAAAGAATGAACACAACAGTACTTTTCCCTTCTTTAACCTCAAATACAATGAAATGCAGGTCTGTTGGGAAAAGGGAATGTTTTGCTGACCAGAGACAAAACAATAAGCTGCAGGTTATCAATCTTTCTTTTGGAAAAATAAACTGTTGCAGTTGACCTCAAATTGTAGGAAACTAAGACTGCAGTGAATGTCCTTCGTTTTAAAGGTTTTCATCTCTGCCACAGTGACAAGAGCCTCTTGTCAGTACCACAATACTTACTAATACAAAAATAAAAGAACAGTATCAAATACATGTTTAAATGAAACAAGACCATATAAAAAATGACATTTTCAAGCATTACCCAGGTTTGTTTGTTCCTTTGGACAGATCTAAATTACACAATTGCAATGGAAAGTTGGTTAATTTGGTAAACCTTGCTTTCCCTTTGTTGTCAGATTACTCTCTACCACTGGGACCTTCCACAAGTTCTGCAGGACATTGGGGGCTGGGAGAATGAGACTATTATTGTCAAATGTAAGGATTACGCTGACCTTATCTTTAGCCGTCTTGGCTAAAGATATTGACATTTTGGATCACCATTAATGAGCCATACAATATAGCCAATGTGGGCCATGGCTATGGGGCGGCTGCCCCAGGTATGCTTTTTTACGTAATGCTCTTCATCTCACACTAACTCATATCAACGCCCAGAAACCCCTACAAGCAGGAGGACATTGATGCTGCAAGACGTGTGGTGCAGGTACTTAACCCTCCCGTTGTCCCGAGGTCAAAATGACCCGCGTACGCTTATACACATATACATATCTCTCGCCTCATCCCCGGGGTCAAAATGACCCATGTCCGCGTGTGTTTCTCCTCCAACCCTTCCGTTGTCCCGGGGTCAAAATGACCCGCATACTCTTATAAACACATACATATCTCTCGCTTTATCCCCGGGGTCAAAATGACCCGCGTACTCTTATAAACACATACATATCTCTCGCTTTATCCCCGGGGTCAAAATGACCCGCGTACTCTTATAAACACATACATATCTCTCGCTTTATCCCCGGGGTCAAAATTACCCGCGTACGCTTATAAACACATACATGTCTCTCGCCTCATCCCCGGGGTCAAAATGACCCACGTCCGCGTGTGTTTCTCCCCCCAACCCTCCCCTTGTCCCAGGGTCAAAATGACCCACGTCCCTGTGTGTTTCTCCCCCAACCCTCCCATTGTCCCTTCTGTGTGTGTCTCTCCCGTAAAATTAATTTAAAAAAAAACAAAAAAAACACGAAGGTTACGAAACGCGAAAGCCTCGCACACATAAAAAAAAAATTATCACAGGACACGTGCAGTTGTATTATTCGAAACGTTTGATTCTTTTATTTTTTATTTAGTCGTCGGCTCCAGCGTTACAAGCAACGACACACATTTCTCCACACTGGGGTCAGGGATTAAATTGCATGCGGCGGAGAGTATTGTAACGTCCACAGGAACGACGTGTAGACGTGGGCTTCAGGTAACTTGGCGGTTTTATTCTTTCAGCATTCAGGTACTTCGCTAACTAGCTCCCGTAGCTCCGAACGCACACACCTAACACACCCACACTTCCTCACTTCCCGTACAACTCCCGCCCTACTCCCTACTCCCCCAATCACAGGGCTCAACCCTCCCAACCAGCACGCTGCTTCCCTGTGATTGGCCAGATACCCCAGGTGCCTGAACAGGGTCGCTACACTACCCCCCCCTTACAAAGATTCTTGCCCACAAGGAACCCCAACCACCCGCCTTACCCCCGAACACTTAACTATACAGATGAACCCCACACAGAACAAAAACTTTTTTTTTTGGAAGGTCAGGGTGGACTGCCATCACTTCCAGTGAGACCAGGGCGCATTCTTGCCCTCTATGAACTGACAGGCCTCACTATTGTCAATACTGCACTACAAAGTCTCTGAGGGCGAACGGGGGCCTTCTGCCTTCGCGCCCGGCCCGGCTGTGGCGCTGGGTCCCCCGGTGCCGCGGTGATGGGGTCTGCCGGAGCTCCCCCCTCCCGACCCTCTGGGGGGTGCATTCTGCTGGGGGGCTGCGGCGAGTGCCCCTCTGCTGTCGATGCCACCGCCGTCCCTCTGTACGGGGCTAGCCGGTCCCGATGAAGCACCACCCTCCTCCCCTTGGCCGGTAGCTGCACCCGGTACACAACTTCCCCCACCCTCTCCAGCACTCTGCAGGGCCCAGCCCATTGGCTGTCCAACTTCGGGCACCGTCCTTTCTTCCGTTGCGGGTTGTAAACCCACACCTGCTCTCCCGCTCGAAAGTGCTGTCCCCTCTCCCTCACATCATAGTTCCTTTTCTGCCTCACCCCGGCACTCAGCTGTTGTCTTCTCGAGAATTCGTGGGCCGACTCGAGACGATCCTGTAGTCTCCTGGCGAATTCGGGCCCTGGTGGAATATCCGGGGCTTCCGGGGCCGACCAAAGGCCATTTCGCCGGGGGTGCGGAGCTCCCTCCCTAGCATGAGGAGGGCCGGTGTACAGGCCGAAGACTCCTGTACTGCCGAGCGACACGCCATGAGCACTAGGGGCAAATGTTTATCCCAGTCACGCTGATGTTTCGACGTAAGAATGCCCAGCTGCTGGCCCATGGTGCGGTGGAACCGTTCCACCAACCCATCACTCTGAGGACGCAGAGGGGAGGTGCGCGTCTTGCGCATGCCCAAGCGCTCGCACATGCTGGCAAACACTCGGGACTCGAAGTTCCTGCCCTGGTCGCTGTGGATGTTCTCTGGTATTCTGAACCGGCTGAACATTCCTCCCAACAGCGCCTCCACAACTGTCTCCGCCTCCTGATCCGGAATCGCGTACGCCTCAGGCCACTTTGTGAAGTAATCGATGGCGGTGAGGACGAAGCGGTTCCCTCCGTCCGACCGGGGCAGCGGACCCACCACATCCACGGCCACTCGTTCCATCGGTGCCCCCACAAGGGACTGTTGTAGCGGCGCATGTGAGCGACCTGGGGGTCCTTTTCGTGCTGTGCAGACGTCGCAGCGACGGCAGAAATCCTCCACATCCCTCCTGCACTGCCCCCAGTAGAAGCCCCGACGTAGGCGACGCAGTGTTTTTGACACACCGAAATGGCCTGACCCTGCAGCCCCGTGCATTGACTCTAGCACCACGACCCGCAGCCCCTTGGGGACCACCATCTGCCACTTCGCCTCCCCTGTTGATGGCTCTTTCCATGCCCGCTGGAGTACACCCAGACTCAGGCGTAGCGACTCGAACTGTGACCACAGGCCTTTGAGGGATTTGGAGTACCCAGCCACCTCTTCCCATGGCGGTCGCTGCTCGGACTCCACCCACCGCACGGCTGCCTGTAAGTCCGTGTCCTGACTCTGTTGGCGTATCCACTCGGCCAGGTCCACCGTTTGCCGCTCTGCGACTTCCTTCAGCTGTCTTACCGCTGCACAGTCCCCCTCTTCCTCTCTCAGCTCCTGCTCTCGGGACTCCCTTCTTTCACAATACCGGCACTCGTCTATGGCACAAGGGCGACGTGAGAGCGCATCGGCGTTGGTGTGCCGTGCCCCAGCCCGATGCTCTATGACAAACTCAAAAGACTGGAGCTCCTCCAGCCACCTGGCAACCTGCCCTTCTGGCTCTTTGAACGACATGAGCCACTGCAGAGCCGCATGGTCTGTCCTCACGGTGAACGCCCGCCCGCACAGGTAGTATTTGAAATGTCGGATCGACAGCACTACCGCCAGGAGCTCCCTGCGGGTGACGCAGTAGCGACGCTCAGCCTTGCTGAACGACCGGCTGAAGTACGCCACCACCCGTTCCCCTTCTGGTCTTGACTGAGAGTGTACTCCCCCGACGCCCCCCCCGCTGGCATCCGTGTCCAAGGTGAAAGGCAAGTTTGGGTCGGCGGCGGCCAGCACCGGAGCCTCAATCAGGGCGCCCCGCAGACTGTTGAACGCTGCCTGGCATGCTTCCGTCCAGGAGAACTCCCGGTCCTTCTGGAGCAACTGGAACAACGGCGCAGCCGTTCCCCCGAACCTCCGTACGAATCTCCGGTAGTACGAGGAGAGGCCCAGGAAGCTTTTCAGCTGTTTTGGATTGGTGGGAGTTGGCCAGTTGGCGACTGCCTGCACCTTCTCCTGCAAGGTGCCGATGCCATCGGCCCCTACCCTGTGCCCCAAGAAGGCCACCTCACTCCGAAGAAAGTGGCACTTCTCCGGGTGCAGTTTCAGGCCCGCTGACTTGATCCTGCCCAGCACCAACCGCAGTGATGCCAGTGCGCACTCAAACGATTCGCCATGTGCTAGGATGTCGTCCAAGTAGACCAGGCACTGCTGACGGGGAACCCCTTCCAACACCTTGTCCATTAACCGGGCGAATGTGGCAGGGGCATTGCACAGTCCAAAGCTCAGGACTTTAAACTGCCACAGGCCCCGCCCGGTGCAGAACGCCGTCTTTGGTCGGGACTCCGGGTCAAGCGGCACCTGATAGTAGCCGTTGCGAAGGTCCAGTGAAGAGAACCACGAGGACCCTGAGACCAGGTCCAGGCACTCATCGATACGAGGCAGTGGGTACGAATCCTTCTGAGTTACCCCGTTCACCGGCCTGTAGTCTGCACAGAGTCTCCAGCCCCGCGTCTTCTTCGGCACCATGACCACGGCTGCCGCCCATGGACTGTCTGAAGGCTCTATAATGCCGGCTTGGAGCATGCCTGCCATCGCTTCATCGCAAGCATGTTGGCGCGCCAGAGGAAGGCGGCGGGGGCGGCACTTAATAGGCCTTGCGTCCCCTGTGTCTATCATGTGCACTGCTAGGTGAGTCTGCCCCACCTCTTCCTCGTTCCTGGCGAAGATGCCCCGGAACTCCCATAGAGTCTGCCACAGCTTTTCCTGCTGCTGAGGGTTTAACCCGTCCCGGTTCTTGTCCCATATAGCTTTCATCGCCGCCAGCAGTTCTTTGTCCTCTTCCTGCACGGTGGGGTCAGCCGCAGATGAGGTAACGTCCGATTCTGCGGAAACAGAGGAGAGGAAACGATCTCCGGGTTCTGCCTCCGCCGCACCCGCTGACGGGACGGATGGAGGCCAGGTAGGGACAAGGGTGTGGCTCATTTTGACATACGGCCCTCCTTGGAAGCTCACTGAGCCCTGTCGCAGGTCCAGCTGGCAGCCCGCGGCCTTCAAAAAGTCAAGACCTAATATGCACGGTGTGGTAACCTAGCCAAAGACACGGACCACGGAGAAGGATATATCGAGTCGAAGCTTTATATGAAAATGCAGAGGTCACAATACAGAGTAAACTCAGGTACGTTACTCGGCACATAGAAACCCCGGAAGTGCTAACTGGTGTACATTTATACTAGAGCTCCCCCTAGTGGTATAACAAAAGACTGATATCGTAACATTACATATTATCATTACAACACTCCTCCCCCACTAAATTCCAACACCCCCCCGAATACCCATCACCTTGTTAAATTAAGCTAATTTAGTGTCACTGCCTTTCATACACCTTAACTTTAACACCCTTTCTATTTGGCATATACACTTACAACGGGCACATTCCATTCCATTTAACACATACAGTGATTAACTAACAATCAGTCTGTCTGGAGGTTTTCGAGCACGCTGTGACCTGCGCACCATCTCCGGGGCGGTAGCGGGCACTGCCGGTGTAGGGGTTTTGGGTGGTTCAGGTGACGGGGTCACCGGAGGTGTCTGTGGGTCCACAGTCAACTGTCCCTCCTCTCCAGAGGGCGCTTCCCCGAGTGACCCCTCCTCTGGTGATACTCCCACAGTAGGCTGGCTCACCGGGGGAAACTCTGAGGTGCTGATGATCTCTGGGCTGATGTCATGACGTAGGCGGACATGGTCTTGATGTCTGCGGAACACTCGTCCATCCGTCAGCTCAACAACATATGAGAGAGGACCCCTCTGCGTCAGGATAACCCCCGGTAGCCATTTCTGACTAGAGTTGCTGCTGAAATTTCTCACATAGACATGGTCACCTGGTTTCAGCTGTCTCTCTTGTGCATGTTGATCATGTCCCTCCTTCTGCTTTTCCTGCTTCCTCATCACCGTGGCCTTTATGTCTGGACGCAGCAGGTCCAACTTTGACCTAGGCCTACGCCCCATCAACATCTCTGCTGGAGCACGAGCCGTAGTGGTCTGTGGCGTCAGACGGTATTTAAACAGGAACCGGGAAAGCCTGGTGCTTAGCGTGTCCCCTTTCATTCGCTTCAGACCCTCCTTCACCGTCTGGACAGCTCGCTCCGCCAATCCATTCGAGGCTGGGTGGAAAGGAGCTGTACGAACATGACGAATTCCATTCTGTTCCATGAACTCACCAAACAGCTCACTGGTGAACGTGGGACCATTATCCGTGACCACAGTGTCCGGCAACCCATGGATCGCGAATATCTGTCTGAGCTTGTCTATGGTTTTGGGGGCTGTTATGTTGCTCATGATGTGCGCTTCTATCCACTTGGAGTGGGCATCCACCATTATGAGAAACATCTCCCCCATGAACGGTCCAGCAAAATCCAGATGTAGTCTAGACCAGGGGTGGTCCGGCCACACCCATGGCTGCAAAGGGGCTGGTGGCGACATGTGCTGATTAGACTGACATGGGGTGCATGATTTTACCTTGTTCTCCAGGTCTAAATCCATCTTTGGCCACCACACATAGGACCTTGCCAGGCTCTTCATTCGTGACACACCCGGATGGGTCTCATGTAGCTCTTCCACAATCTGCCAGCGACCTGGGGGAGGGACGACTACTCTCGCACCCCAGAAAATGCAGCCATCCTGTAGGCTGAGTTCAGTCTTGCGTCTGGCATATGGTTTCAGTTCCTCACTGTCAACCCCACTGGGCCAGCCCTGTAGCAGGTAAGTCTTTACTTTGGACAGCACCGGGTCTCTCTCTGTCCACTGCTTGACTTGGGCTGCCTTTACAGGTGTCTGTGACAACTTCTCTAACGAAAAAACAGTCTCCAAAGGCACATATGTTGAGAGCAGTGTTTCAAGTAATGGCAGGCGACTCAACGCGTCAGCGTTTGCGTTGTCCTTCCCTGCTCTGTACACTATGCTGTATTGGTAGGCTGACAAGATGAGTGCCCACCGTTGGATTCTTGCTGATGCTAACGGCGGAATGCCGCGCGTTTCACTCAACAGGTTCATCAGGGGTTTATGGTCAGTATAGATCTTACAAACACGGCCATATAAGTACTGATGGAAACGCTTTACTGCAAAAACAATGGCTAGCCCCTCTTTGTCTAACTGTGAGTAACCTTTCTCTGCAGCCGTCAGTGTCCTTGAAGCAAATCCCACAGGTTTCTCTGAGCCATCTTCCATGACATGTGAAAGGACTGCCCCCACTCCATAGGGCGAGGCATCACATGAGAGCACAATGTCTTTATCTGGATCATAGTGAACGAGCAGCTTTGCTGAATGAAGGAGTTCTTTCACTTCTTTAAACGCTTTCTCCTGCTTCGCGCACCACTGCCACTTGGTGTCATTGTGCAGCAGCTTGTACAGTGGGGCTAACACCTTCGATAGATCCTGCAGGAATTTTCCATAGTAATTCACCATACCCAGGAATGAGCCTTAGGGCTGGGAGCTTCCTTGATAGCCCTCACCTTGTCCTCAACTGGACGGAGCCCCTCTGCGGTGATTGTATGTCCCAGATAGGTCACCCTCTCTGCCATAAACACACACTTTTCCCGTCTCAGGCGCAGCCCTGCGTCTGAGAGTCTCTTGAGCACCTGCTCTAAATTTTCAAGGTGCCTAGCCTCAGTAGCCCCTGTGATTAATATTGTCATGACTTGGGACTTCTGGTTGCGCCACTTGGGTCATTGGCGACCTCTACTGGCCTAAAGACACTATTTCAGGTCTACTGGATTCTTTGCCTCTGCCTTTCTGGTCCACACCTGTTTGGCATTTGTAATTTGTGTTCAATCAACCTTGTTTGACCAGAGTATAAATACCTGGTAGTGTGCTAGACTCGTCATCGCGACGTTTGATTAGACGAAGTGTTCCACGTTACCCTCTCGTAACAGTTTGTGCTTGTTAACGCGGTTCTCGGCCGCTGTTTCGCTGCTTCCCTAAGCAGTGCTTTCTGGATACCTGTTTTTTGTTTCTTCGCCTGGGTGAGCAAGAGCTATCCATTTTTGATAGCTTCCTCAGTTAAACCTTTTCCTAGTGACTGTTCTTCTGTGCTTTGGGATTACCTTTTTGTTTGGATTACTACCCTGTGTTGGAATTAACGATTTTGTTTGGATTATTACCTTTTGGAGTGTTTCTATGCTTTTGGAATCCACCAAGTGTGTTTGAGTTATTGCCGCCTCAAAACTGTTGGCATTTTGTGAAGCCCCGCCTGACGAAGAAATAAAACTAAGTTGTGACCTTACTCTCTGCATCTGGGTCATCAATAGCCCACTGGGTAACTCGTGGGTTCCCACTCCAGCGACCCGGGTTCGCTTCCCGACTCCGGCGGTCCTGACAGAACGTCGCGATCATTATGGACCTAGCAGAGCAAATGTCCCAGCAATGGGAGAGAATGGAGCAGATGCTGCAGGCTCTATCGCTTAGCCTACAGGCAAGCAACACCCGTCTTGATCAGCACGAGCAAGCACTACTTCACCGCACGGAAGCAGACGCTCGCCAGCATGAGGAGGCTACTCGCCAGCAGGCAGAGGTGGCTGCGCAGCGGGAGCTTATAGTTCAACAGCAGGCGCTGCTTACTTCCCAGCGCGACAGCATGACTCTCCAGCAGGAGAGTCTTGCCCGCCAACAGGCGGATATGGCTTGCCAGCGGGAGGACTTACTTCGCCACACCCAGCACCTGCAACAACGGGACCAGAGCGACGCAGCACGGCATCTCCCTGAGGCTTCGGTTCCACACTCCTCTGCGGACCCCCGGGTTTCCCAGCCGCATCGCTATGATGGCAGCAAGGGGGGTTGTCGAGGCTTCCTTACACAGTGCGACCTGATCTTTGAGCTCCAACCCCGTGCCTTTTCCTCGGACCGCTTCCGCATAGCGTACATCATTACCCTTCTCACAGACAAGGCCTTGAAATGGGCTACCGCAGTCTGGGCGAAGCAGGGCTCAGTGTGTTCTTCCTTCATGGATTTTCAGGAAGAGATGTTACTGGTCTTCGACCAGTCCACGACCGGGCCAGACGCCGCCAAGCTGCTAATGACCATTCGGCAGGACAAGCGCTCCGTGTCGGACTATGCCATAGAGTTCCGCACTCTCGCAGAGGAAAGTGAATGGAACGATAAGGCTCTGGTAACGGCCTTCCACCACGGGCTGTCGGACACCCTGAAGGACGGGTTGGCTTCGATCGGGTGTCCCAGGGAGTTAGAACCTCTGATTGCCCACGCCGTGCGGCTGGACAACCGGATGAGGGAGCGTCGCAGGGACCAGGGGGTCTCTTGGCTACTACCAGCAGGTTCTGGGAGGTCCGAGTCAAGTGAGAGTCCTGAGCCCTCGCAGCTAGGAGGGGCCCGACTGTCAGCCAGAGAGAAGGAGCGGCGGATGCGTGAGGGCCTTTGCCTGTACTGCGGTGAGACGGGTCACCGCCGATCTTCATGTCCCGAGCTCTCGGGAAAAGGGGGGGTCCGTCCAACCAGGGGAGGGTTGTGACGGGCGCAACCCTTTCTTCCCAGTCTCCGGACCAAGCGGTGTATCTCCCTATTTCCATCTCCTGGGGTAAGAATGAACATTCATGCCAGGCTCTGGTAGACTCCGGAGCAGCAGGAAACTTCATAGACCGGGGGCTGGCACAACGGCTCAAGATTCCTCTGGTTTCCCTTGATACACCGCTTGCCGTAACAGCCCTTGACGGGCGAGCACTGGGGAATGGCAGCGTGACCCGAGTCACATCACGGGTGCGGCTGCAACTGGGAGATCATCGGGAGGAGATCTCCCTAAACCTGATTTGCTCTCCGGAGTTTCCGGTGGTCTTGGGGTTCCCATGGCTCAATCGCCACAACCCCCATCTTGACTGGGTAACGGGCCGCATCCTCGAGTGGGGTCCTACCTGCCACGCCACCTGCCTCTTCAGTGATTCTCCCCTTTGTCTTCCAGAGCCTCCTGAGCCTGCTGAACTGTCGCTGGTACCGGCAGAATACCTGGATCTGCAGGACGTGTTCAGCAAGAGCCGGGCCGCTTCACTTCCACCTCACCGGCCATACGACTGCTCCATCGAGCTACAGCCAGGCACCAGTCCAACCAGAGGGCGGATTTTTTCCCTTTCCCGTCCAGAAAGGAGGGCCATGGACGACTACATCAGGGACGCTCTGGCATCCGGGTTCATCCGTCCGTCCACGTCCCCTGCTGGAGCGGGGTTTTTCTTCGTGGGCAAGAAGGATGGTTCCCTGCGGCCCTGCATCGACTACCGGAGCCTTAACAAGATCACCATCCGTAATCGCTACCCCCTGCCACTGATGTCCACAGCGTTCGACCTCCTTCAGGGTGCAAGCATTTTTACCAAACTAGACCTGCGAAATGCTTACCACCTGGTCCGCATCCGGAAGGGGGACGAGTGGAAGACGGCCTTCAACACCCCGACGGGGCACTACGAATACCAGGTGATGCCTTCCGGCCGTGTTCCAGGCCCTTATCAATGACTGTCTCCGGGACATGATTAATCATTTTGTTTTTGTGTACCTGGACGATATTCTGATTTTCTCCAGCTCTCTGCAGGAGCATCGCCTACATGTCCGACAAGTTCTCAAGAGACTCCTTAAGAACCATCTCTTTGTAAAACCCCAGAAGTGTGAATTCCACAGGCCTGAAGTCTCCTTCCTGGGGTACATCCTTAGGGAGGCCCAAATTGAGATGGACCCAAAGAAGACCAAGGCAGTGAGGGATTGGGAGGCTCCTAAGTCCGTTAAGGGGGTACAGCAGTTCCTGGGCTTTGCAAATTTTTATAGGAGGTTTATCCGGGGCTTTAGTTCCATTGCAGAACCCATCTCCGCCCTTACCAAGAAGAGTCGGGGTCCCTTTGCCTGGTCTCCTGAGGCGGAGAAGGCCTTTTGTGACCTGAAGAGAAGGTTCGCTTCGGCTCCTATTCTCGTCCTTCCGGACCCATCCCTGCCTTTCACTGTGGAGGTGGATGCCTCTGAGGTCGGGGTTGGGGCGATACTCTCACAGAGGGCTCAGGACGGCAAGTTCCACCCCTGCGCCTTCTTCTCCCACCGGTTGAGCCCTGCGGAATCCCGGTACGACGTGGGTGACCGGGAGTTGCTGGCCGTCAAGCTGGCGCTCGCGGAGTGGAGGCACTGGCTGGAGGGTGCTCAACACCCGTTCCTGGTGTGGACGGACCATCGGAACCTGGAGTACCTCCAGGTCGCCAAGCACCTCAACCCCCGACAGTCTCGATGGTCCCTGTTTTTTAGTCGGTTCGAATTTACACTCTCCGACCGCCCGGGCTCGAAGAACATCAAGCCCGATGCCTTGTCCCGGCAGTTTCCCTCGGCCAGCCCAGATAAGGAACAGAGGTCCATCATTCCCCCCTCCCGGATCGTGGCGGCCATCCGCTGGGGAGTGGAGGCCGAGGTCAGACAGGCGCAACGGGACGAGCCTGGCCCAGGACCGGAGAGGCCTGGACTCCTCTTCGTTCCTCAGGCCGTACGGTCACAGGTAGTCCAGTGGGGCCATGCTTCCCGGCTCACAGCGCACCCTGGGGCTCGACGGACGTTGGAGTTTGTGCAGCGGCGGTTTTGGTGGCCTGGTATGGCCAAGGATGTTAAGTCTTTTGTCGGGGCCTGCTCCGTATGTGTACGAAGCAAGAACCCCCACCAGCGGCCGCAGGGGTTGCTGCACTCACTCCCTATCCCGCACCGCCCGTGGTCACACATTTCCATGGATTTCGTTACCGGTCTCCCGGTGTCAGAGGGGAACACAGTTATCCTTGTGATTGTCGACAGGTTTTCTAAATCCTGCCGCTTTGTGCCGTTGCCCAAGCTACCGTCCGCACTTGAAACCGCGGAGCTCACATTTAACCATGTCTTCCGGGTGTTTGGGCTTCCACAGGATATCGTGTCCGACCGTGGTCCTCAGTTTTCCTCCAGGGTGTGGCGGGCCTTCTGCAAGATCATCGGGGCGACGGCCAGTCTATCCTCCGGCTTCCACCCCCAGTCAAACGGACAGACGGAGAGGGTGAACCAGGAGCTCGAGACCACCCTGAGGGCCCTGGTGGCCGACAACGCGTCCTCCTGGAGCTCTTGTCTTCCATGGGCGGAGTATGCACATAACACCCTCCATTCCTCCGCTACTAATCTGTCTCCGTTTCAATGTCTGTTTGGGTTCCAGCCGCCCTTGTTTGCAGAGCAGGAGGAGGACGTCGGGGTGCCCTCTGTCCAACACTTCATGAGACGGTGTAGGCGGACCTGGAGGAAGGTCCGGCAGACCTTGGTACGCACAGCGAGGACCAACCAGTCCCAGGCCAACCGGCGCCGGCGGCCTGCTCCATCCTTCCGTCCAGGACAGAGGGTGTGGTTGTCCGCACGTGATATCCCCTTGCGTGGGGTGACCCGCAAGCTGGGCCCCCGGTGGATCGGCCCGTTCAAAGTCGTCCGGAGGGTCAACCCGGTGACATACCGGCTTCAGCTTCCTCGCAACCTACGGATTAATCCCTCATTCCACGTGTCTCTGCTGCGGCCCGTCCTATCCTCGCCTCTGGCTCCAGCTGCTAAGCCCCCCCCCCACACCCGGCATCACGGGCGGTCATCCCGCCTTCACCGTGCGCCGGCTGCTGGACTCCCGCCGGGTTGGGCGCGGGATGCAGTACCTGGTGGACTGGGAGGGTTACGGCGTGGAGGAGCGCTCGTGGGTCCCAGCCCGGGACATTCTTGGCGGCTCCCTCATCAGTGACTTTCACCGCGATCATCCTGATCGCCCAAGGGTCGTCAGGAGACGCCCCTAAGGGGGGGGGGGGGTACTGTCATGACTTGGGACTTCTGGTTGCGCCACTTGGGTCATTGGCGACCTCTGCTGGCCTAAAGACACTATTTCAGGTCTACTGGATTCTTTGCCTCTGCCTTTCTGGTCCACACCTGTTTGGCATTTGTAATTTGTGTTCAATCAACCTTGTTTGACCAGAGTATAAATACCTGGTAGTGTGCTAGACTCGTCATCGCGACGTTTGATTAGATGAAGTGTTCCACGTTACCCTCTCGTAACAGTTTGTGCTTGTTAACGCGGTTCTCGGCCGCTGTTTCGCTGCTTCCCTAAGCAGTGCTTTCTGGATACCTGTTTTTTGTTTCTTCGCCTGGGTGAGCAAGAGCTATCCCTTTTTGATAGCTTCCTCAGTTAAACCTTTTCTTAGTGACTGTTCTTCTGTGCTTTGGGATTACCTTTTTGTTTGGATTACTACCCTGTGTTGGAATTAACGATTTTGTTTGGATTATTACCTTTTGGAGTGTTTCTATGCTTTTGGAATCCACCAAGTGTGTTTGAGTTATTGCCGCCTCAAAACTGTTGGCATTTTGTGAAGCCCCGCCTGACGAAGAAATAAAACTAAGTTGTGACCTTACTCTCTGCATCTGGGTCCTCAATAGCCCACTGGGTAACTCGTGGGTTCGCTTCCCGACTCCGGCGGTCCTGACAAATATATCATCTAAGTACACGGCTACATGTGGAATCCCTTGCAATAGAGTGTCCACGGTCCTTTGGAAAATGGCCGGGCTGGACGCCACTCCGAACACTAGGCGATTGTACTTGAATAATCCTTTGTGTGTATTTATTGTGACATACTGTTTTGAACCCTCATCTAGGAGCAGCTGCTGGTAAGCATGGCTCATATCCAGCTTTGTGAACAGCTTACCTCCAGCCAGTGTTGCAAACAGGTCGTCCACCCGTGGCAATGGATACTCCGTCAGCTTTGAGACTTGATTCACGGTCAGCTTGTAGTCTCTCTTGTGCATGTTGATCATGTCCCTCCTTCTGCTTTTCCTGCTTCCTCATCACCGTGGCCTTTATGTCTGGACGCAGCAGGTCCAACTTCTATCTGACCACTTTGAATGTCTTTGGCATTATTGGCCGCCATCTCCATCCCTTGCGACATTTCTAGTGCCTTCTTGAAACTCAATGGTGGGGGTTCCCCCAGCAAACGGCGCTGAATGGCGTCATGGTTAATGCCGCACACTAACCTGTCCCGGAGCATGTCATCTAGAACTGCCCCAAAATCACAATGCTCTGATAGCTGCCGTAATTCCGCAACAAAACTAGCTACAGACTGACCTGCCTTCCTAAACTTGTTGTGGAATTTGAACCACTGGACTATTACCGATGGCGTTGGATTGTGGTGGTTCCCAACGAGCCTGACCAGGTCAGCATATGGAATTTCCCCCGGTTTCCTCGGTGTGGCTAAGTTCCTTATTAGTTTGTAAGTCCTTGCCCCACACACACTCAGGAGAATGGAGCGCTGTTTAGCCTCCTCTGTTACTCCATTAGCCGCGAAAAAGTGTCCCAACCTTCCCTCATACTCCGTCCAGTCCTCGTCCCCCTCCACGAATTCACCGATCGTTCCAAACGTAGCCATCTGAACGCGAAGCTCCCCTGCCGCCACTGGCACTCTGCGCTGTTGGCTCTCGTCTCCAAGCTCCTCTTCACCGCTTCCACTCATGGAGATAACCCCCTAGCTTGCACACTGTTTTGTTTTAGCTAATGCTAACAAACAAAACGGAATGTAAAAACATCTTCCAATTTACCTCGTCGCCAAAAATATGTGGTAACCTAGCCAAAGACACGGACCACGGAGAAGGATATATCGAGTCGAAGCTTTATATGAAAATGCAGAGGTCACAATACAGAGTAAACTCAGGTACGTTACTCGGCACATAGAAACCCCGGAAGTGCTAACTGGTGTACATTTATACTAGAGCTCCCCCTAGTGGTATAACAAAAGACTGATATCGTAACATTACATATTATCATTACAACACACGGGTCTTGTACTGTTGCTACCCACACCAGGTGGCACACTGTCACCCCCCCACCGATAATGTCAGCCTCGCTCTGCCCTCCATGGGAGCCAACTCTCCCGTGACAGTGCGCAGACGCACAGAGGTGGGGTCAAGTACAGTCTTATCCGGAACCATATCTGGTCTTACTAATGTCACTGTGGACCCGGTGTCCACCAGAGCCAGGCATGACACTCCCTCCACCGTAACCGGAACATAACAAGAGTCACCCTTACCCGTATATGAAGGCAAATCACTGTCATAAAGAGAGAGCGCAAATGAGCTCCACGCCCGAGCGCAAATCAATCATACGCGCGTGTAATTTACTTTGACGAGCGCTTTTACATCACTCCGCGAGCAAAATCCTCTCAAAAGTTTCTCTCTCGCGAGTAAAAGTTCCTCTCGCGCATTTCTAACCTGCTCGCTCGCGAAGCTTCAATCTGCGCTCGCGTCTCTGTAACCTGCTCGCTCTCAAGTAGATTTTCTTTATGACAGTAAGTGGGCGGAGCCAGTCGCCATCGTATCTCTACATCTAATTGGTTACAATCCTCGTCTTTGGATTGGCTGGATATCACATCCAGGAAGAGACAGATGAACCCAGTCTTATACACAGAGGATACATATATAACGCACCGTGTAATGAGTGAGCCAGTCTGACAGTAACTCCCGGGCCACTTTTTCCCCCAGTCCGCCCCTGATCCACTGTCTATATGTATCCACTGTAGCGGTTGTGTACTCCCTCTCTCTTGCGTTGTGTTATTAATTCAGTCACACTTGATCAGGCAGAAAGCTCCAGTATACTTGTGGCACGGAGATAACGTACTGGCAACGTAACAGACACACACATTAGCTTCCTCATAGCCCACCTCGTGGTAACACGCCCTGGAACACGGAGATAACGTGCTGTACACTGGGTCTACAGACACCCACATGTCTGTAGACCCACATAACAGAGGGTCAGTATCTACTGGGTGCTGTAGACTGGGTTCATCTGTCTCTTCCTGGATGTGATATCCAGCCAATCCAAAGACTAGGATTGTAACCAATTAGATGTAGAGATACGATGGCGACTGGCTCCGCCCACTTACTGTCATAAAGAAAATCTACTTGAGAGCGAGCAGGTTACAGAGACGCGAGCGCAGATTGAAGCTTCGCGCGCGAGCAGGTTAAAAATGCGCGAGAGAGACTTTTACTCGCGAGAGAGAAACTTTTGAGAGGATTTTGCTCGCAGAGTGATGTAAAAGCGCTCGTCAAAGAAAATTACACGCGCATATGACTGATTTGCGCTCGCGCGTGAAGCTCATTTGCGCTCTCTCTTTATGACAGTGATTTGCCTTCATACCCATACGTCCCACCGCCACAACAGGCTCCAGACCCGAGCCGTCATCTGCTTCTATGGCACACGGAACCTGGCTCCCCCGGTTGTGCTGCTGGACTCCCTCCTTCGCTGTAGAGGCCTGTGAGCCTGGGGTTGGAGTTACCGTCGGGCAAGGGCGTAGGTTTGCATAGGGTCCATAGGGACTAGTCACGACCAAAGTTTGGGAAAAGACACAATTGTCCCCACCGTCCAAAGTTTGCACAAACTCATCTGTAATAGTATAAAAACTTGGAAGTGGATTTTTCACTCTTCTAGTATAATACTATGTTCATCGCCCAGAAGAGTAAAAACAAATGTCCATGTTTTCCAATGCGCCCTCGAGCCTGCGAGTCAGAAAGTGGGGAGTCAGAAACACAAATATTACGTGAATGTAAAGTGCAGAATGAGAGCTGGCAGTCGGACTCATCTGACACGGTAAACTACTAAAATACACCGGGAAATAATAAAGCCTCATATTAGTATTTCGTTTGGTCTCAGCATTGATGTTGTTGACCCTTTTGTGCTTTGTAGATAGGAAAATGCCACCCAAAAAGAAAAGGGATATACGGAGTGTTTTCACCCAGAGGCTAAGTAGCTATCAAAAAGCCCAGGTCGTTGTTAGTTAGCTAGTAGTAACTACCCCACACAGTGCAAACCTGCATTATTTTTAAATGCATTCAGGAAACTCAGAAATACACTGCAGATGCAGTGCAGGATGATGAGGAAGCAGCAGCTGGACCATCAGGGCTTCAGGTGAGGTCTTACATTGATTCTGTGTTGAGGTGTGCTATCATGGCTGACAGTGTAAACATTGTCTCCCTGTTTTAAGTTAATTATTATTACGTTAAAACATGCATGTGCAGACTAGGCTAAGTTTTCTTTGCACTTTAAGGAACAGTCAGTTTGAGTGACGGTGTCCTGGATATGGGGAGTGAAGCATACCAGCCTGATCCGAAATTCATTGAAATACAGCAACTTCAGCACAAGAATAGACTGTGACTGTATATTGGCATTTTTGCAAAACGTTTTTTATTCATTTATTTTATTATTTATTTGGTGCAGAATATTTTTTAGGTATTGTAACTAAGGTTGTATTACTGTTATTATGTGTTTTAATTAGTTCCAAGTGACACAAATGTTAATATATATTGTAATAAAGCTTGCCTGTTCAACATAATAGCAACACATTTCTTTCTATGGCGGGGGGGGGGGGGGGGTAGGAGGCAGTGTCCCTACCAATGCTGAGACCAAACCTACGCCCTTGCCGTCGGGGTCCGCATATCCTCCTTTATACGGGCCCCGAGCCGTTTCCCTGCGGCCTGCTTGACGTGGGGCACTCTCTGGCTAAGTGCCCCGGTTGACCGCACCCCCAACAAAGTCTGGGACCTGGCCGCCGGTTTGTTTGCTGCAGCGACACAGCCCTAACCAGCTCCGTCACCTCGATCAGCCATGCCGGTCTCCCCTCTGCGGGACTCGCCATCGCAGCCCTCACCGTCTGTGGTCCTTCTCTTCGACTGTCCCCGGCCCCTACACTCCCCAAATTCTCCCTCTCCAAAGCCATCTCTAAGGCCGCCTGGAGGGACTGCGGGTGCTGTAGCTGCACTTGAACCCGTAAGTCTGCTGGATGGATGGCCCTGATGAACTGGTCCCGTGCCAGCTCGCTCTGTACTCCGGGAGGCATATGGCTGTACGCTCTGCGAGATAAGCTCTCCCGGTCTGACTTACCCGAATATCTCGGTGTTTTTATCGAAGGGGGTGCAACGGTGTGCTGAACGACGTTGCTCAATCCCCGGAGAAACGGCTAATAATGATTCTCTTTAAGGGATTCATTTAATTTATTTATTCATTTTTAATTTCTTCTCAGTCAAGCACCCCGGTGTACACTGAACTTTTCATTGAGTGTGTTCCTCTCCCGTCTGTCGTCCTCAGGATCCTCTCCGGCTGGCTGGAGGTGAAGCTTGGTCGCGGCAAAAAGTCAGAGGTGAGGGAGAAGCAGCTAGATGGCCCACTGCAGACCCTCTGTGTCACCAACACCGGGATGGAGGACAACGCACTTACAGAGTCCACGTCAGCGCCAAGGTAGACTGCAGCTTACACCGATGACTTCAGCAGTGGCGGCTGGCCAATAGAGGGCCATGGGGCCGGGCCCCCCTGGATCCACCCACCAAAGATCTTATAAAAATAATAATAATATTCAGAAATTATACAAATTGTCAATATTTGTGTTTTTGCAATATGGAATATACCCAGTAATATTAGTAAAAGTAGGATATCTGCGCAAAATATATGCTTTTCCTGCACATCCTCTCCGCCTGTGCACGTCTCAACTGCGCCCGTGCACGTCTCAGCTTCGCGTGCTAAAAGCAGTAGCGGGATAAAAAGCAGTTTAGCCAATTGTTGATTAAAGGTATAATTGAGTGGTATACAATTTAGCCAATCAGCGTCCTAAAAAACGCGCGCCTTGGGGCCAATCTCATTTGGCCCCAAGGCGCGCGTTTGCTTTTTAAATCGATGGGGACAGATCCAGCATGGACAGATACGGGAGTACGGGACATGAAGCACTTGAAGAAAAATGAAGACAACATGAGAACACCAGGACACATGGATAACTATCAAGCTAGCACATCAGGCTGAGTGAACATCGCTACCCAGCTGGACAACGGACACAGGATTGCGGTGAAGAAACACGGTAGATAAAAACGGGCACACTTTATCCAAAATAATTGATTGTGTGACGTTTTGTGGGGCTTTTGAGTTTTGCACTACGAGACCTCCCTAGACGCTGTACTGGAGGAGCACCATAACCATCAGTGGTTAGCAAGTCGGTCTTTCAATCAGAGGGTCGGTGGTTCGATCCCCGGCTCCGGCAGTCTGCGTCGTTGTGTCCTTGAGCAAGACACTTAACCCTCATTGCTCACCGTTGCTGTGTCTACGGTCTACTGTATATCATGTAAGTCGCTTTGGATAAAAGCGTCAGCTAAATGAAATGTAATGTAATGTAACACAGCCAGCGTTTTTAAAGGCACGTCAAAGACAAACCAGCTGTTGGACGGCATGCTGTAGGTTATTATAATATATGTAAAACCCGATGTGTGTTCTGGCTTTAGAAATAGTTTGTCAATCAATGTTATTGTTTTTGTTGCGTGTTTTCTGCCTGCCATTTGCTACATTTATTTGATTTCCTGTTTTAAGATGAGATGGTTTTATTTTGAAGGCGGCTCGCGGAGTTAACAAGGAAGTCTCATTGTGCACAGATTGAATGGCGAAAGCTACGGAAAATATATTAAAAATGTTTATACAAATAGAAACAGTAACGGTATTAGCACTCCCCCGAAGAGGCACACGGTCAGTTAAAGTTGTTATAAATGTAATAACTGTAAGTTTTACGTAAATCAGCATACGTGTTGGCTCTGTGTCTGTATGCTATTAATGCAAACAAGGAGTAAACAAACAAATATCGTTTCTGTCCCTTTGTACTCAGCTCTTACGTTGGTTTCTGGAATGTATAAATACATTTGAAATCATCAGTCAAGTGCAGGACTATCTTTCGGAGGGCTATGTGACATGATATATTAATATACTGAATTGTATGAATAAGATGTCCTTATGTCAAACTGTTGGAATAAATGGTAAATATTTAACTGCAAAGTAGTAATGTGTGATACGTTTTTTTGCATTGAATCATACTGGATGTTTTCTGAAAATGATTAGATGGCCCTACCAAAAGAAACTTCCACCAGCCGCCACTGATACATAGATAGATAGATAGATAGATAGATAGATAGATAGATAGATAGATAGATAGATAGATAGATAGATAGATAGATAGATAGATAGATAGATAGATAGATAGATAGATAGATAGATAGATAGATAGATAGATAGATAGATAGATAGATAGTATGCTTGTGCACGTAGTACTTTATGCAATGTATGAATGTATTACGTGGATAACCCCCATCTTTACTAATAAACTGTACACAAATATACACAATTTACTCTAAACACTTGATTTCATATTACGGAACACTGGGATGTCATCAAATGCACAACACCAAAGCCACATATGGACTTTTGTCATCCTACGCTTTATTACTGTGAAGCTATTGAATATTGTTTACATAAAATATTAAAATTAATTCACAATAATTCTTCAAAATCACATTTCTTCAAAAATAACAACTGTAGTACAGCCGGGAGGAGCCGCTTGGTATATGGTATGATTTTGGTCATGCTACACTTTATAACAGTGAAGATATTGACTAATCCTCCCAATAACAAATATTCTGCAGTATATTTCTCAAGGGGACCCCTGGTGGTTAAACAGTATGTTTGCGCTACACTGAATTATCTTTCCTAATAAAAATTCACAATAATTAATCAAAAGCACATCTCATCAAAATAACTACTGTAGTACAACCACAAGGAGCACATTGCTGTATGAAATGATTTAACAATGAAGCTATTGAGTATTTATTCCAATAGAAAATCCCTATAATTAATCATAAATAATTAAAAACACATTTCATCAGAAATAGCCACTGTAGTGCAACAGGGATGAGCCCATTGATGTGTGAAATGATTTTGGTAATGCTGCTATTCATAGGAGTGAAGTTATTGAATATATTTGTAGCATGTATTTTACGCATTGCACTTTGCAGACGGTCCCTGCGCCCCTGTGCGCACTCGTCTCCCAGCTGGCCGCACATTGAGACCAACGTTACTCTTCTAGCTCGGAGAACGACCCGTTTTGGTAAAATGAAGGTTGTAGCTTGTTGTCCGCATCACTACGATTACAGAGAGGAGTCGTTTGTGTTTTAACACCGTTTTACTAATGAGTTATTGATCCGCGAAGTCCGAATCTGTGAATCTCTTTCCAACTTTACCGAACCCAGGTGCAACAGGTAGACAAACAAATCCAAGACAAAGACGTTGCAGTAGAAAACAGAAAAATAGCTATGTTCGTTGAATAAACTTAACTGCACTGTTAAATAAATAAAATTGTAAGTTAAAATGTGAATATGGTAGAAAAACAAACGGTGACAGACAGAGCGGCGTTAGACTCGCCAGCGTCCCCGTTGTCATAACAATTATGCAATGGTTATGACATTTTGACAATTTTTGACAAACATTTTGACATTATGACAATTATGACAAACATTATGACACATTATGACAATATGTCATTATGCAATGTATGAATGTATTAAGTGGATAACCTCCATCTTTACTAATAAACTGTACACACACATACACAATTTACTCTAAACACTTGATCTCTCTCTCTCTTCCTTCATCCTCTGTGACACTTTGTCACATGTTTTTCCCATCTTCTCCTTTACTCTTTATCCTCTGTCCTTTTTCTATTTTCTGTAAGCAGAGGGACCTCTATTAAAGAAGTAGTGTTCCGCACGTTTCCCCACAGGTCAGGTTTCGTGTATGCTGAGCTTCTGTATTTGTATGTATATGTATACTGGCCCTGGTTAACTGAGCCAAACCTCAGCTCACACGCCTGCTAAGAGAACTGGACTGCGTTTGTCAAGCACCAAAGTGGATGGAGGTTGTAAATCAGTGTGAACAGTTTGAAAATGAGTTGAATAAAAGTGTTAAAAGTTCTTATTCAACTTGTCTGGAGTCGTCTTGTTCACAATGAGCCTTTAGAGGGCAGCAAGAGCACACAGCACAAACCTAAAGTCCTCAATGTGACGTCAAATGATGCAGGCAGAGATCAGAACATGAATACAAATACAACTTGCATGCACATTCGCATT